>JAIUZE010066652.1:0-19961 GCA_022085475.1 Heliosperma pusillum | reverse complement strand
AAACTTTTCTTGACTTTAAGTCATTTTTGACTTTTCTTGACTTTTAAGTCGACTTTGACTTTCGTTGACTTTTCCCGACTCACCTTATAAGTTTGAAGACCGAAATTTTATTTAAAAAAATAATATTTTTGATTTATTTTTATTTAGATTTATTAAGATTTATCATAATTTAATATAATTATTTTGAAGTTATTCGGAATTTAAAGAATAACGTTTACGGTTTTAACCGAACGTCATTTAACTATTCCCGACTCATCGTAAATCCCGTAACAAATTCAAAACTCGACTTTGGCATGAGTCACACGCGCGTGTCATCGTTTTCCACTCACAATTAGATATTTTATTTATTTTGATTAAACTAATCAAAATATCTAGATATTTATTTACTTTATCGATCCGTCAACGAAGATTACGCAAATCGCTCAAAAACAGACCGATTCCTCACCATACCACACGACTCCTTTAGTCCTCTAATAGGGCTTGATATTTTCATTTCTTTTGATTATAATATCATAATATCTAGATATTTGATGTAATTAACTTTATCGTTAATTATATTTAATCGTTTACCGTAAAATAATTATTAATCGCGAGTCAATTCCGTAACAATAATTTCAAAACCCGACATCCATCTTTGCCTATATTTACGCGGCTCACCCAACCTCCTTACTCACTAACAACTTTTCATTTTTCAACAAATCAAATTAAGATCTAAATATCACTTTATTCATCGTTCTTCATTTGTTCATCGTGTTCTTCAATTGTTCTTCATCGTTCTTGAGCAAAACCTTCATAAAACCTTCATTTCTTAATTAAATCCGTCCTAACTTATATTTCTAGACTCTCCTCTTCGCTCCTCATCTTCACGTACGGTTTTATTTCAATTCCGACAAAATCGTTTTCAACAATTTAATTATGGAAAATCATATTTTTGTTCTAATAATGTTTTCCTTGTTATTTCTTATAGGGGAAGATTTTGAAGACGAGTTTGGAGACTCGTATATTTTGGGTGAAGAATAGTAGGAGGGATTCTTGGTTTATACTTCTTATTTTGGTGCTAATTGTCTTGTCTAGCTAAGGTAACGATTCCGAGTTACTCGACGGATATATGTTACATAGCTTTTGTTTTCTTTAGTTTTTGGTTCATCTTTAGTTTTTGGTTCATATTATTATGATTTTATGATTTTTAGTTAGTAACATGATAGGTTGTTAATTTTATTATGTTGTAGGAATTTATTAATATGTTGGTGTTCTTGTTATATTTTTATGATTTCTTCATGATGATGATTTTTGTATGTTGGATGGTTAAATTGGTTGTTAAAATGGGTGTTGTTAATTAAAAACATGTTAGAATTAATTTGGAAAAAGTGGTTGTTGTTTTGGTGGTGGCCGGAAATGGTGGGGCTGTGAACCGGACCCAAAACCAGCCGGTTCAGGCCGGTTCAGGCCCGGTCCAGGCCGGTCTGGGCTGGTTCATGGTGGGTCCGGGTTTTGGTCTTTGGGTTGTGTCGATGTTTGATTGTTTAATGGTTGTTTTGACGGGTTTTAATTATGTTAAGCATGCGGGAAAATATTAGAAATCGGTTTTAGAAAAATTAAATCAAAACAGCCCATTTTTAGCCAAAACAGCCGTGGGCCCAGTCCAGGCCCATGTGGGGTCCGGCCCAACTCAGCCCGTGGGTCCCACTTTGGGACTTGTGATGGTTTTTGAGTTATCGTCATTTTTATCGCGTTTTGTAATAATTAGCAAGCGAGAAATATTAATAAGTAAATATTTAATTAAAAGGTTTTTCATTAAATTATTATTTCTCACATGTTAGAAATTATAAGACGAGATCGTAGTTTAATTTAATATTCTTTTAGTCAAACGGGTTTTGGTATGATATATTAATTCGCATGTTAGAAGTTTTAATAAAATAACATGTAATGAATAGGTTGATTTTTATGTCTAAGTCTATGTGGTAAAGACTCTGTTTCTAGCTGGTTTGACCAAACGGGTTTGGTCAAACTAAGATCTAGTCAGCCCCGTTTTGACTGATGACCCGTCGCGGGACTCGGGTCGGGGATTTGTCTTCAAGTAAGTTATATTTAATTAAGGAATTAGCCTTAGTAAATATGAGGCGATATGTTATATGGTTATGATTTATATGCAATTAGTCACATGTTAGGAAATTGTTTCCGTGACTGTTTGATTATATGGTTGGTGTCGTGTTGACTAAGTACCCATAGAGAATTATGAGTAGATGGCGTCTTGACCATTCTAATTCTAGATGAGTATCTTGGACCATGACATTGATAGGCCCGTACTATCTTTAACGAGCATATGGAGTTCACTGCTTGATAGCTTTGGTGTCTCGGCTTGGTGGGTTTATATCCAAGCGGGGCATGTGGCCTGATCCGTTTTGGGAATGGAGCCAGCTTAAGTACTAGCCAACTCTGTCTAGGGGGTCGCCTAGTAGAGATTCTTGTGTATTGTTTTGTCATGAGACGGGGAATGGAATAACTGTTGTCGCTAGGTCTGATCAGTCTAGGACTAGGATGTTTTCCTACCTTGTGGTATAGCCTCGAGTTACAGAAGTCGACTATTGACGGTTCTAAGAACTTATGCCTGTTTGTAGAAGTATTGGTCTTTCATGTTTGTATGATTCTATGAGTTGTAGAAGGTGAGATGCAAGCCGGCTAAGATTGATAGAGTTTGGATTCCCGATTGTTAACTGATTCACATGATTACGTGTTGATTAGGGTTTGAGTGTATCATGGCCACGTTACAGGGTAACCTCTGAGCCGCATACCAGCTTCCCTACCTCGAGTTATATTTTATTACGAATTTACATGATAGCTTTCATATGCTAGGTTATATGTTAGTTAACTGTTTCATAACATGAAAAGCATATCATATATGTTAAGGTTTTGTATTTTATATATACATTGCTTTTATGTTTTCATGTTTAATTAAACTCGACATTTCGTGGCTGGGAGAACTCGGAGTTACTCCCCACTGACTGTGGCTTCCGTGTTTATATTTAATGCGGTCGAACAGGTGGTGTTGCATATTTGGGGTACATTGACGAGCTAGCGAGCGAAGTATTTACCTTGGACCTATATTCGGTTCTTAGATTGTAGATTATTATACACTCTTTTATTTCCGTATTTATACGGGAGATATGTCTCCCGTCTTGTATATTTCTTTTGTATAATATTATTTCCGTTTTGTAAGGAACCTTTTTATTTAAGACACCTTTGTTATGTATTCTTATCTTTTATGTATTTAAATAATTTTTTTTCTTTCCGCAAATTTGAGGGTGTCACAATGTTTATATGATGAATGGAGGAGCTGTTTGATGGAAGAGTTTGAAGCAAAGCGTTACAACGGATTCTACAACAGAAGCAGAGTACCTTGCAGCGTCTGAAGCTGCAAAGGAAGCTGTGTGCATTCGGCAATTTTTGGAAGGACTAGCGGTAGTCCCTACTGCCAAAGATCTTGTCACGATTTATTGTGATAACAGTGGGGCTATTTTTTAAGTAAAAGAGCCCAAGTCTAGTAATAAATCTAGACAAGTAATTAGGAAATATCTTGTAATTAGAGATTACGTGGACATAAAGGAAATTGATATTTGTAAGGTTGTGACAGGTGACAACATTGCTGATCCTTTAACCAAGCCTTTATCAAAGGCTAAGCATGATGGTCAGATCGTCACAATGGGATTGAGACGAGTACCAGAATTCCTTTAGATTATGTAATATGTAATAATTGAATGTTGTATTAATTCTTTCATATATAATAATTGCATTCATTGTTCAAGCTTTATTATAAATTTTTTATTTAGTTTGAAGAATAGATTGTAAGAGAATGTTGGACCCTATTCAAGTGAATAGGACGAAATTAGTATTTTGTCCCTAGTTACTCAATGTGGTGACGTCTCGAAGTGACTTGATTGTAAGTCGATCGATGGTTGGTTTAGCACCATGGGTTCATGGAGATGGCTGGTCGTTTAGATAGACAGACTGTATGACACTCTGTCGGACAGTGACCTTTGTAGAAACCCTTAAATCAATTAATTGATGTCTGGTCGTGGCAGGGTCTTCTATCTTATTCCTATGAGTCGATTCTTTTGACTGGCGACCGTCTATCTGAGTCGGTGCAGTTTCCGATTGGTTTTGGTTGATGTTCTAGGTCGTGCCGTAAAAGGAGGCTGATAGAAATCTTCTGGGTCATGTTGATCTGCATCATACAGAGTAGATGAATCAACAGGATTTGTCCACCCACGTTGGGTACAAACATCTTTAAGCCACTCGAGGAGTAGTTACGGTAAATGCGTGGCCATGCTCGGAAAGAGATCTATGGTAGATTTTCTGGTCAAACAGTTACTCTCCCTATTGAGAAAACCACTCTAGATATAATCAATTGGAAGTACGACCTGAAAGACACCTTGCGTTGAGTGGGAGATGTGAAAAAGAGATAAGAGAATTGGTGACGCACACTTGTGTCAGACAAGTGGGAGATTGTTGGAGTAGGTGTCCTCCACAATAGTGCGCCTCATATTAAATCTCATTAAGGAATATAATTGGGATATTTATTGACTATATATATGATTAGTCAGTTGATTAACGTAAATCAATAACGGTTGGCTGACTAAAGTTTGGCGTTATTGTCGTATGACGGCGGTGATCAACTGATCCCTTTCGGTCACACCTATATGATGAAATCCAAATAATAACTAATTATTTGTATATGATATAGTTGATTAGTCCATTACATATATTTGATATATATACGAGAGTTTATTGTTAGAAATTGAGTTAAGAACTAAAATTCGATTAAGTTTATTTCTCAATAATGCGATAATTGACTAATAAATTTATATCTTATTTTAATATGATTAAATAAGATCTAACTTAGTAATTAATCGTTAACTTACTAAATTAGTTGAGGTAGAGGTAATTAGTTAATTATATTTACAAGGAGTTGTAAAATAAATTAACTAAGCATTGTGAGACCCATTATATATTGATATAATGGTAAAATATCACTTAAATGTTAAGTACATATTGTTTATTAATTTGTGTCATATAATTGTTATATGATCAAATTAACACTTAATTATATAAGATAATTAAGCATATGATTAATAAGTATTTGTGGGACAAATATCAAAAATCAAAATGGACCATAAAAGGCCATATGTGGTCGGTCATGGTAGTTAGTGGAGAGTGATGATGGTTGTTCTTGTTCATGCTTAAAAGTCACCAAGTGATGATGACATTAATAGTACACAAAAATCATTTCAACTAATACTACACTCCACCACCTTGCATGAGAATAAAATAAGAACAAAAATCATTTACAAATGTTTGTAGAAGGCCGGCCATGTGCCTTTAAATAGGCCATTTGTTGTTCAATTTTGTTCTCTAATTCATTCTTGATGCATTATTTGGTTTTATATCTATCTTATTATCTAGTTAATATATAATAAGGATAGATTATTTGGTTCATCTTGGTGCAACTTCGAGGAGGTCTTCTATTTTGGAGATTGTTCTTGGATCATCCTTGATTATAGCTCAAGATCAATAAGAAGTTCTTATTCTGCCCCTTTTATATCCATTTCAATGTGAGGAAATTTCTTCTTTTATATAAATGTCTTTATATTTGCATGCATGTTACATAGATCATTAAACACTAAATTAACAAGTAATTTAGTAACTAATTAGAAGAGTCTAATTATGGTCTATGGACTTTCATAAGGCCCAATAGTTCACTTGCTCGTGTCCCTTTACCACTAAAAGGATTACGAGTCATTTTCCCTAGGAGACAAGATTCGCATGTTCCAAAATATTGAAAATTAAACGGTTTAATTACACTAGTCGATACTAGTCTTTTGATGCGATTCTCATTTATGTGACCTAATCGACAATGCCAAATGTATGACTCATTTGGATCACTTGACTTGAGTCTTTTTTATTGAATGTTATAGATATCTCTGGTTGAGTTAGATGTCTCAAGAACATAAATACCATTAATAAAATTACCTTGGCCTATGACCAAGTCATTCCTTGAAATCATACAACAATTGTTTTTTATTGCAAAAGTAAAACCTTCCACGTCCAACATGGCTATGGATATTATGTTTTTAGACAAAGAAGGTACAAAATAACAATTATTAAAGTACAATTCAAAACCATTTGCTAAAACAAGTACGTATGTCCCTTTAGAAGTGGCGGCTACCCTAGCTCGATTTCCAAGTCGTAGATCCACGTCACCCTTGCCTAGCTTCTCCACGTTTCTTAGCCTCTCTAAATGATTACAAAGGTGAGAGCCACAACCGGTATCCAATACCCATGTTGAGGTGGAGGTATAATGTATATCAATAACAAAAATTTCGGTGGGAATATTACCGAGTGAAATCCCTAGTCCATCTCTAATATGCTCCAAGTACATGGGACAATTCCTCATCCAATGGTCCATGCCATGACAATAAAGGCATTCATCATTGACTTGCGGACCCTTGGTAGTCTTACTACCTTTTCCGTTTCTCTTACACTTTTTACCCTTCTTCCCCTTATATTTTGAACCATTTCCTTTTAGGTGCAAGACTTTTCTTGCTAGTACTCCCACTAGCCTCTTGATCTTTCCTTGCTTCCAAAGACAAGGATTGCATCTCTTTGGTGAGATTGT
The DNA here is from genome assembly GCA_022085475.1 of Heliosperma pusillum. Classification (NCBI taxonomy): domain Eukaryota; kingdom Viridiplantae; phylum Streptophyta; class Magnoliopsida; order Caryophyllales; family Caryophyllaceae; genus Heliosperma; species Heliosperma pusillum. Next base: position 13,288 of record JAIUZE010066652.1, on the reverse strand, counting down.
CTTCCCAAGACTCTTTCACCAAAAGATTTGGCATGGGGGGTGTGGAAGAGGTCACAAAGTTGAAATTCCCGTCAGAACCAATTCCCAAATTAAGTTCTCTAGTTATATCAAGATTATTAAGAGAGAAAATTTCATCAAATGATTTGTGATATGAATCAATGGTGATAGGTGCGGTAGATTGAGATGTATCCATTACGGTAAAATAAAACTACAAAACGGAGATGGAGGAAACAGTTAACAATTATCGTTTTAAACTTGCAAACATTTTAAACAAGTTAAGAATTTATATAGTAACCTCTACCAAACTATCATAAATGATTCTGAGATCCAAATTCATATAAACTTGGGCACAGTGAGCCGATTCATCCCTTATTAACATAATTCGGTAGATTAACTCTTTAGTCGATTCTACACTAGAACTCTCGGTCGATAATATTACTTTAATATTTATCTTAAGCCCTGAACACATGCGGCTACGGTCGCGAATACTTCCGTTGAGCTCAATCCAAATTTCGAAATAATAAGCTTTATTACCCTACTTACCCAACGTAACACGTTTAGCACCCCGATGAGCCGAGCCTACTTCCTTGCGAAATTGGGATTCATGAGTTCGACTATTTGGCAAGGCTTGATCTCAATTATTTATTTAGAGGTCATGTCAATCCATTATCTATCTCGTTTAAGTGAACGAAATTGATGAATTAACGATAATTTTAATTGACACAGTCGAGAACTCGATAAAATATGCATGTCATGTTATGGCGATTAGGCAATGCATGCAAACATATTAAATAAAATCCTAGAATAAAAATAAAATTCCTAGTATGGCCTTTCCTAGAATAGAAAATCATATAATCTATTACAAATTCAGAAACCAACTCCTTCGGTCCCTTGAACTTCATAAGCACGCCTCCCAAGGTCACCGTCTCTCTCGGAACTCCTTTCCGAATGGCACTGTCTTTGGGAAAATTCGGTATTACAAATAATTACAAAATATGCAATTCAATTACAATAATTTCCTATTATACATTTGTAAAATAAAATAATACAATAAAAGTTATACGAGATCACATTAATTACAACCGAATCAATATTCCCTTACATTTCGGGAGATATCGATTAAAACTAAGGCCATACAAGGATTAAATTACATAATTCAAAATTACATAAATGAAATATGACATTCTTAAATAAAAATGCAGCATTATACTATGTATAAAACATGCTTATATTAAATGCCAAATCGCTCTTTTTAATGGTTTCTATCATATATAACCCGGTTTTACGGAAATACGTGATAATAACTTCTTAAAATCACCAAACCATACTTAAATCATATTTAAGTCCAAGTTAATTATCCCAACTGATTTAGGACTCAAAAAATAGTCATCACTCAATTTTTGACAATAATTCAACTTGTTGTTCTATAATTGCTCAAAATTAGACTTTATAATCATATTTTAATCAAATAAATCCAAATTTAATTACTATAATTTTAAAATTTGAATTTAAATTTTTTGTACATTCTGGAACATTGCCATGACAATCATAATGTCAAAAAAAAAAATACATAAAGCATGTGAAAATTAATCAAATTAAATTTTCATCTTTAGATGTGAAATGTGGGACATTTATTCAACCAAGAATAATTTTCTCATTGCATGAAATTGATTTTAGCTATATTTACTAAATAAGTCACTATTTATGCTATTTTTACATTAAAAATTTATAAATCATGCTAGAAAAATTACATCAGTCTCAAATTTTCCAGTCTTACAGGAAAACATGTATGTGACAAATACTAAAATTTCATGGTCATATTCAAAGAGGAACTATTTTTAACCATTTGACCTTCATTTATATCATTGTATCATATAAATATCATAAATCATGAGAAATAAGTCTACTTCACACAAAATTTTACATACAGTAAGTAAAATGCATGTGTGATATTGTGTAAAACGTTCACGGTCAGAAGAGAAGTCTAACTATTTTTAGCATTTTAAACATAATTTTACTCATTAAAATATAATAAAAATACTAAAAATCATATTTGAGTAATATAAATTTCCATTAATCATCAAAATGACTTAAACTCATATTAGGACCATAATATATTGACATGCAAATGACTTGGTGATTTTATCTCATAAAACACAAATGACTAGTTTTCTTTAAGTTACATTAACTAGAAAAAATTATAAATCGATTATGTATGCAACAACCAAAGCTCTGATACCGCTTGTGAGTTTTTTAAACTCGATATTAGACATTTCTACTATCATCTTATAATTATTTTACTTTTAAATTAAGTAGATCTTATGCATGCATAACAAAATAATACAAAGATAAGTAGAAATATTTTTCCTTACATTGAATATGAACAATATGGGCACAATATTTGGACACCTTCCAAATATTGTTATTGAGCTTAAATAATAAGGATGAACTCCAAGTTCTTAGTATTAGAACACTTCTCTAAGTTGCCACTACTACAAAAACAGGCTATGACAACGGTTAAAAACCTTTGTAATATTAAAAAGCGGACGTTGTTAAAGCCTCCGTTGTTAAAGGTTTTAACAACGGTTCCGATTTAATGAAAATACCGTTGTGAATAGTTTTAACAACGGTAGGAAGTCGTTGTTATTACTAGATAACTGTTGTTAAAACGTGTGAATAATTATGGTGGGAAAGATACGAGAACGGTTCTATTAAATGAAACCGTTGTAAAAGGTAAGATTAGTTTTGGTGGGAAATATTATAACAACGCTATTGTTTTTTAAACCCGTTGTGAATAGTTTTAACAACGGTACAAAGTCGTTGTTATTACTAGATAACTGTTGTTAAAACGTGTGAATAATTATGGTGGGAAAGATACGAGAACGGTTCTATTAAATTAAACCGTTGTTAAAGGTATGATTAGATTTGGTGGGAAATATTATAACAACGCTATTTTTTTTAAACCCGTTGTGAATATAGTTAATTACAACGGAGTATAATAAATAAGCCGTTGTAAAAAGTTTTAATAACAACAAGTATTCTATAATACACCGTTGTTAAAGGTATGATAAGTTTTGGTGGGAAATATGTTACAACGCTTTTAATGAATTTTGAAAAACCGTTGTTATTATTTTTATTATTGTTTTTGAAAAAATTGTAATTTGTTCCCCTGCCACCAGTGAAAATCCTGTATAAATCAGCAGCAGTAGCAGCAGCACGCATCATAAACCAATTTCAGAAGCAGCAAAATGATATATCTATATATAAATCAGAGCAATTCATGTACAGGGCAATTCATGTACATGGCAATTCATGTACAGCAGCAGCAAAATGATATATACAACCAAAATGATCTCTTTTAGAGCAATTCATACTTACAACTTGCTCTAATTAATGACTTCTACAAATTAAAGTTCCCTATCTGCTTCAAAAATAATCTAAGTTTCATTTATTCTTTCTTAACATAATGTTCAAGGAGGTATTTGCCCCACAAGTCCCTTACCTCGTCTATATTGTGCTTAGTGTACTCATGGACATGTGGCGTGCTGAGTAAATACTGCGGATAAAACAAATAAAAGACATCGATCAGTAGGGTAACAACAATATAGGCATACATAATTAGCAACATCGATCATATATATATAGCAGAAAAGATATCAGCTTTAGTGAAAAAAAGTAAATAATAGCTACATTAAACTACTAACTCTTTCTGGAATGATGATATATCTTCGCCTAATAATCTCCAACATGAAACGACAAACGTAGTATCCACATTGTATGCTATCCGGCTGTTTAGGGACCTATTATTACATAATAAACGAAGAGACGAGAAGGCAATTACAAATTAGTTTAATGCGTAATTAAAAAAGACAGATGTATATGCGTAATTAGTTTAATGCACTTAATTATTAAGGTATTGTATTTGCGCGTACGTACCCCTGTTATCGTAATAAAAGTAGGGCCATCATCAGAATATTCTGTCGGTTGATTGCCGGTTGCTCTTTTCTTCTCAAAGGCCCTTTAAAAAAGGGAAGAGGCCGAAAGTCACATAAACTTACTTAATAATAATAAATGAAACTTAATATTATATGTGCCAAATCATCATCAGTATTATAAACTTACTTAATAATCAACGTCTTAAAGGTCTCGGATGGTTGTCTATGCAAAGAGTCCAACCAAAATACTTTCTTCATGGTCGGATTGATCGCTGATAGCACCCAATGTCTCCTAGAGATCGAGAGACACATCATTATTAACAAGCACAACATGCATTATCATAACCAAACATATAAAAATGCAATTGTATTTGGAATCGTAATATTAATTATATATTACCCAGCTTCATTATAAGGGGCAAAAATGAGCTTATTGTTTTTCGCCAATTCCCCAGCAATATAATTTACACGTTCTTCATAAGAAAACATCTCGATATGCATAGATAAAACATTTGGGCACATGAATCCGTATTGAGGAAGTGGATTATTGGTCTCGGGGATCACAACCGAGTTCAAGTACCTACATGACGGTTTTAATTCCGATATTAAAAACACTATATCTTAGTCAGAATATTAGAATACTGCATGATTTAATTTATTAAGAACTTACTTCATCCAAACATATAGGTGTTGGACATCAATCTCGTCAAGGCCAGCCCAAACGGCTAGCATTTCCCAATCCAGCATTGCTTGGCGTTCTACCCCTACAATATCATGCTCGAGCGGAACCATTATTAATTGCTCGCTTGCTATGCGTCTCTCAGCCTCCTTATAAAGCTCCAGCATCGCCACCGTTCGTACTTTTTCCATGTAAACGTTCCCATGAAATTTAGTACTGGATAGACTCCTGACCTCTTTCAGCTTGGGGAAATGATGCGGTGTGCTACCTTTCACAACCTACATGTGGCTAACTAAATTAAGTGGCTCTTTCAATGATGAGGCGATAGTAGAACTTAAAATATAAAGAGAGTTGATTAAATACCTCATCAAGTTGTTGTATTGACGAGGTAGTAGAAAGATTATTGTCTATCGAGTTAGACTTATCCATGTTTTTTGTTACCTACAAAACAAAAATATAACATATAAATTTCACTATTTATGAAGGTGATGAACAAAGACAAAAGGCGGGTTAAATTAGAGGTATTTTTCTAACCCCGGCTACATTCTGTTGAATTTTACGATCACGAGCCAGGAAAATGTGGCTTTCAGGCCATTGGACAAAACCGTTAACCGCATCTGCCAGAATTTGAAGGTCGTCGCGGACTGGGACGGGCAGTTTACGGGTTCCATAGCCCTTCGCGACTCCCACTATCCCCACTTTTGAATGCTTCGGCAAGAGTGGTTCGCCATGAACCAAGATGGTTTCCGCTGAGTCCTTGGGCTTTGAGTATACGAAACCCCGGGCAACAATCACATCCTCTTTGAATGAAGGGTCGGCGAGAAGAACAAATACCCGCTGTTTTGTGGCCTGAAGAATACACATTATTTACTAAATACCAAAATATAATAGATATCATAAATGATCTATATTGAGTATATAATGTAAAGTTAGTTACAAGTATTTTTTGTTGGTGGGTAGGCTATTATACTTGAACATGTCCAGACCAGATTTAGCACTGACAGCATATACTAACTTCTTATATTCTACATACCTCCTTATTGTCACCCGTCTTCTCAGCCGGCTCCTCAAGTTGCGTCCCCTTTTCAGAGTTATTTACCTTATAAAAGTAATTAACCAATCAAAGGCATGGCTGCTGGAAAGAACAAATGCAGAGTTTCAAAATGGTTAAGTCGTATTTACCTTATCGGCTTGAGGTATCAAAACCTCAGCAGCATTAGGTACCTCACCCGTCTCCTCAAGTTGCGTCCCCTTTTCCGACTCATTTACCTAATAAAATAAACCAATCAAAGGCATGGCTGCTAGAAAGAACAAATGCAGAAACAAAAAATCATATTTACCTTATCGGCTTGAGGTATTAAAACCTCGACAGCAGTAGGTACCTCACCCATCTTCTCAGCCGTCTCCTCATGTATTGGCAAGGTAGTAGTGTCTGCCTCTTGACAAATCTGTTGCACTACCTCACCCTTTTTAATGATATCCTCCATCATCTTCAATTCTTCTTCGGAAGGCTTGCCTCCAGAATTCATCTTCAGTATCACGGAGGCCAATAACTGAACCTGCACGCCCAAAATGTAGAATCAGCAATTTGTTAAAACAATAACATGTGAATTTTAAATGACAATAACAAATGGTATACGTACCATGTCGGCCTTCCCCTTATTTTTCTTCTTCTTGTTCGAGCTAGTTGTCCCATAATATTTCGTGACTCCGACATGTAATGGGACGCCCCTTAATCGACCTGGATGCTCGGGACGGCCGATCGCTCTAGCAAGAACGTCGTCACGACCACTTGGAGTGAATTTCCCTTCCGCAACCTCCTTCAGAACATTCTCCTATAATATATTAAATAAACTTAATTTAATTTTTGTTACTAAAATAAATAGATAGTTAGACATACAAGAATTGAACAATAAAGTGATTAAAAACCCGTCTTAATAAAAATAATACTTACTATGTTGGCCAAGACTTCCTGATCATATTCGTTACATGTTCGGGATCCTTTAGGCGTGTGCCCTTCTTTATAAGTTACATGCCGATTCAAGTCGGTCACACCTTTTGACCCCTACACGTTAACTCAAAAATAATATATGTATACATGTATATCAAGTCCAAGTATGATTAAAAAAATCTAATATATAGATGCTACTTACGAGATTTTCTTCTATCAATCTGTAACCGCCTCGAGAACCATAATATACCCCCCGCTTCTGAGAGATGTTAGCACGATTTCTGGCGCTAACGCTCTTCAAATCATATAAAATCGCAAGTAGATGAGACAATTAGAAAATTATAGATACAAGTAGAGTTTTAGAAAAATGTAACCTGAAACTTTTAGAAAAATGTAACCTTAAGTAGAGTTTTACAAAAATGTAAACATATGACATGGATACTTAACCTGAAACTTTTCAGTAGCTCGTTTAGCCTTATAATTATCCCATTGTTGCTGAGTGATGTGGGGGTACTTTGTCGGTGGGCTCTTATGCATCTGCCCCGTCTCCTTGTCCACATACAAGTGTAATTTGGCAAGGTCACACCTCCACTGCCTTAAGACTGCCGCTGCCTTACGTAATAGATACTTATCATGGCAGTCTGGAATATCGAAAGCTTCCTGCGTCATCATCATATATACTAATAAGCGGCTGTTTAATATCACACCTTTATACGAACCTTTATACGGCTTCCTGCCTTATGTAATAGTAACTTATGCAAAATAAAATGGTGTTTAGCTAAAGATATTATCATACCTTTATACCTTTCAAGAGTAAGTTCTGCAATGAAGGATTTATATTCCTGAAATCATCTAAATCTATAGGCACAAACTGTTTGGTTGTAACTCCAATCCAAGTGGCTAAATGGCTAGCATTTGGACCAGTAGGAACACCTTTCACACTCCATTTTATTTCCATCGGCGTTTTTGCCGCTATCGCTGCAAGGGCTGCAGAGCACTTCGAAGCACCCCTCTCACCAGGCTTATCCCCCTTATCATTGTTTTCTACTCTTTTCCGTTTTTCACCCATGATAATCCTAAGACACTAAGACCTTCAAAAGAAATGAAATAGTAACGGAACAGAGTCATGCATACAGTGATTCTAAAACCCTAAGACCTTGAAATGAATGAAATAGTAACTGAACAAATAAAGAGTCATGCAGAGATTCTAAAACTCTAAAAACTTAGAAAGGAATGAAACTAGATGATAAAGAGAACGATAAATAGAAAATGAAAACAAAAAGATGAATTTCAATCTTAAAACCCTAAAGACGAAACACAAAAATTACCTGATAAAGAAAATGAGAACATGGTGATGATAAAGAGAACAAGATGATGATCACGAGTACGAGGAGGATGATGATGATAATAAACAAAAAGATTTGTGTTGTAAACGAGGATGATTGTAAACGAGGAGGATGATGATGATAATGTACGTGTGTAAAATTTACTCTATAGGATTGTAAATTATTTTTTATTAAGAGAAAATAAAGGGTTTATTAAGAGAAACTATTGACAACGGTTATCCTACAAACCACCGTTGTTATAGAGTAATGACAACGGTTAAATCACACCCGTTGTAGAAAGTAATAACACTAAGACAACGGTTTATTTATTATAAACCGTTGTTGAAAGTAATAACAACGGTGAATTTCTAAAACACCGTTTTTATAGATTATGTATATTTTTTTTAATTTTTCAGATACGCGCGCGCGGTATTAAAATTTGAGGCACGAAATAAACTCAGTAACTTTGCTCTAAATTAATTTATTTAACTTTGCTCTAAATTTAATTTAATTTATTTTACTTTGCTCTAAATTTTATATTATAGGCGTAAGTTACGTTTAATTATTAGCTCGGTTCGGGTTTGGCCTGGGAATCAATTCCAATCGGGTTAGATTCGGCGGGTTTGTAATTAATAACTTTATCGATCGGGTTAGTTATTAATTATTTTTAGTTTTTGGTTCAATTACTATCGAAGCGAGCTGATGAGGGTCCTTTCGGCTTTCCATTCGTGCCTGTTTCGGGAATGATTATAATTGGGCGGGTCGTCGATAATTTCCGGGTCAAGCGGATGTGGTATATATATATCGCGTCTAGATAGGGATCCTCGAATCGGGTCATTTTCTTTTTAATTAAGGAACTGGTTATTATAATTATCATGCATCACTAGTTAACCTGAAACTGATCGATCGGGTGGCCAGGCCAGCAGTTACAGATCGGGCAATCCACTATATATCTAGAGCAAGTAGCTACGTACTTCAATTCGGGTCGATCGCTTTTGGGCCGGGTTGGGGGCACGTGTCATTATTAATTACCTCGTATATATATATGTACTACTTATTGCAATAATATTGATGATAACTAATATAATATTGATGATGATATATATATATATAATAATTAAATGATGATGACTTCCGGATCATTAATTAACGACGCTCGTACTACAATTTGCAATAATAACAGATTCATCAATGCACATACATGCAATTCAAGTAAGTATTATATATACACGTACGTCAATGTTTCCCAAATTAAATAATAATGATATATATATATATATATATGGCCTGGGGTCGATCGACTTCGTTCATCCAATTCAAGTACGCTAATAAAAGGGACGGATATATATATATATATATATATATATATATATATATATATTGACGATGCATATATATATATGCTCAAATTAATTAAAAAGGACGGTTTATTATTGCTTTTTACCATCTATTATATATAATATATATATATATATATATATATATATATATATATATTATATTATTGTGTATGTATGTATGTACATACGTTTTATCAACAAATATATGGTTATTATTAATAATAATAGGCCATATTCCGATCAGGTAGTTAGATTCGTCGGGCCGTTTTTGCATCACAAACCTGAAACTGTCCGACCCAAAATTAATTAGCTCGCTAGTATCGGGTTATTTTATTTAATTCGATAGAAATCATTATTTCTTATCCGCGTGATGATTATTAAGTATCATTTTCGGGTCGGATCACTTTTAATTATTAAGTATCATTATTAGTATACGTGTGTTACTTCAAAATAACCCTAAACCCTAAACCCTAAACCCTAAACCCTAAACCCTAAACCCTAAACCCTAAACCCTTTTTTATATACTTCTATATATATATAGTAGATTATCGCTATATATTGATCAAACATCAAAATATTGAACATCAATTCAAACACTTTAAACAACAATCTTTCTCATTGATTTCATTAGGAATAACCTAGATTTTATAATAAAGTACATTACATTCATCCGACATCAAATAAATAAAGATGTTAAATAATCCGGAACAATTCCGGTTAAGAGTAAAAAAGCTTTTCTCACACTGCCACCAACAATCCGGAACAATATTGATGATACTGATGACTTCCGGATCATTAACCTCGTATTTTGCAATAACAGATTCAATGCCTGCAAGTACACGTCTTGCATGTGGAGATAAGGTAGGACGGGTACAGCACAACATATCTCTTGCGGCATCCAACCTCCGAGTATAAGGCCGACGTGGGTAGACAGAGGACGATGATGATGACGACGCTTGGTTGACAAGTCGGACTGCTTCACGCCTCTTAATCCACTAATCCCTTCGATGTTCAATGGATCCTTTAATCAATGGGTGATGATCAGCGGGAACTACGGCAAGAGCCTCCTCCTCATCTGCAATCAATTTTGTAAGGGTCGTTTCATCGTTGGGAAGGTTAAATGCTGCCATTGATGATATTAATTTTAGGGTAGTTATGTAATATTTAAAGGAGGGGTTTTGAGGCTATATTTATAGAGGGGTTATGCTGCCATTGATGATGCTTTAATCAATGCTGGTTCTGCTGTTGTTTATTCACGGGTTTGGATTATTAAAAATAATAATATTGAGCAATAACAACGGGTAGTGGTAACAAACCCGTTGTTATTACTAACCACAACGGTTTTCGTGACCACAACCGTTGTGATAGAGTTACTGCATATTGCAGTAAGGGCATTGACTACATAGGAAATGTAACGTACTGCATATTCAAAACCCGTTGTTATTACTAACCACAACGGTTTTCGTGACCACAACCGTTGTGATAGAGTTACTGCATATTACAGTAAATGCATTGACTACATAGGAAATGTAACGTACTGCATATTCACACATTTACTCAATCAATAACGTACTGCATGCATGTGAATGTATAGTCATTTTGGGATTTGTAAATGAATGTGAATCAATGCCTTTGTGACACCCTCAAATTTGCGGAAAGAAAAAAAATAATTTAAATACATAACGAAGGGTGTCATAAATAAAAAGGTTCATTACAAAAGCAAATTAATATTATACATAAGAATTATACAAGACGGGAGACATATCTCCCGTATAAATACGGAAATAAAAGAGTGTATAATAATATACATATACCAGAAACCGAATATAGGTCCAAAGGGTAAAAACTTCGGCTCGCCTAGCTCGTCAATGTACCCCAAATATGCATTCACCACCTGTTCGACCGCATTAAATATAAACCCGGAAGCCACAGTCAGTGGGGCGTAACTCCGAGTTCTCCCAGCCACGAAATGTCGAGTTTAATGAAACATGAATAACATAAAAGCAATGTATATGGAAAATACAAAACTTAAACATATATGATATGCTTTTCATGTTATGAAACAGATAACTATCAAATAACCTAGCATGTGAAAGCTATCATGTGAAACCGATAATAAACTATAACTCGAGGTAGGGAAGCTGGTATGCTAGCTCAGAGGTTCCTCTCAGAAACATGGCCATGATACACTCAAACCCTAATCAACACGTAATCATGGGAATCAGTTAACAACCGTTAATCCAAACTCTATCAATCCTAGCCGGCTTGCATCTCACCTTCTAGAACTCATAGAATCATACAAACATGAAAGACCAATACTTCTACAAACAGGCATAAGTTCTTAGCACCGTCAATAGAAGACTTCTGTAACTCAAGTCTATACCACGAGGTAGGATATACTTAAATATTTAGGCTCAGCGGTCACTCTAGTAACATGGCGCAAATACCAAGCACACATCTAGGCTCAGCGGTTACACTAATAACATGGCCCAGATAAAGGGCACCCATATCCTTAGACAGAGGGTCCTTCAGAAAACATGTCAAGATACGACCAAACCCTAAACCTAGAGGCGCACAAGACCTAGAGAAATGCGAAGATCCATCGCATCCAAGACCCATGATACAATCACATGAGTACCCCTAAGAAGATCCATCAAAGGGTTGGCTAGTACTAAAGCTGGCTCCATTTCCCAAAGTGGAAACTATGGCAGCCATGCCCCGACTTGAAGATCCATCAAGCCGGGAACACAAAAGCTATTAAGCGAAAAACTCCATATGCTCGTTAAAGATAGTACGGGCCTATCAATGTCATGGTCCAAGATACTCATTTAGAATTAGAATGGTCAAGACGCCATATACTCATAATTCTCTATGGGTACTTAGTCAACACGACACCAACCATATAATTAAACAGTCACGGGAAAAAACTTCCTATCATGTTACTAATTGCATCAAAATCATATTCAAATATCATATCGACTCATATCTACTAAGGCTCGTTCATTCATTCATTAAATCAAACCTTACCTGAAGACAAATCCCCGACCCGAGTCCCGCGACGGGTCATCAGTCAAAACGGGGCTGACTAGATCTTAGTTTGACCAACCCCGTTTGGTCAAACCGGCTAGAAACAGAGTCTTAGTCATCTCGGCTTGAACAAGAATAATCATATTCAATTCATGTTATTTATTCCAACCTCTAACATGTGAATAATTAAAATTATACAAAAACCCGCTTGACTTAAGGATATAAAATTAAACTACGGTCTCGTATTATAATTTCTAACATGTGAGAAATAATAATTTTATGAAAAACCTTTTTAATTAAATATTTTACTTATTAATATTTCTCACTTGCTAATTATTACAAAACACGATAAAAATAACGATAACTCAAAAACCGTCACAGTCCCAAGGTGGGACCCACGGCTGATTTTGGGCCGAGACACACATGGGCCTGGACTGGGCCCCACGGGCTGGTTTGGGCTGTTTTGGGCCTTTTTATCGACTTTACTAAAAACCGTTTCTAATTATTTCCCGCATGCTTTAACATAATTAAAACCCGTCAAAACAACAACATAACTACCAAGTATCGACACAACCAAAGACCAAAACCCGGACCCACCATGGACCAACCCAGACCGGGTCTGAACCGGCATGGACCGGCTGGTTTGGTCCGGTTCACAGCCACCACCATTTCCGGCCACCACCAAAACAACAACCCCAATTCCAAATTAATTCTAACATGTTTTTAATTAACAACATCCATTCTTAACATCCAATTCAACCATCATTCTTACAAAAATCATTATTATGAACAATCATCAAAATTCATCAAGAACACTAAACAACATAAAAATTCCATACAACATAGAAATCATACCACTTATCATATTACTACTAAAAATCCATAAATCATAATAACATGAACCAAAAACAAAAGATGAACCAAAATTAAAAGAAACAAAAGCTATGTAACATATATTCGTCGAGTAACTCGGAATCGTTACCTAGCTAGCAAAATCAAGTAGCACCAAAATAAGTAGTAAAGAAAAACCC
>JAIUZE010066651.1:0-44732 GCA_022085475.1 Heliosperma pusillum | reverse complement strand
AAGCAACTTGTTCATCCATGAAAAACATGAACGCCACAATCAGTGGGAGTAACTCCGGGTTCTCCCAGCCATATCACATTAAACGTACATAAAAGGAAATACAAAAGTAGAATCATGCATATATAGATATACATGTGAGATACGATAAGGATAGATAGGCAATTCAATATATAATGATAAGAGCATATGTAATACAAATCCGAATCCATCATGTTATACAAAGACTCGGGGAAGACACTCTTAGGCAACTATATACTCACTAGGGCTTACATCTCACCGTTAGCGGCATATACTTGATAAGATAGAAACTCGACATATAAACCTTGTCAATCATCTAATTCATGCAAAAGTCCAACTCAATGTTCACGTATAATTAACTTACAAACGACCATCAAATCATACGAATATGACAACACAATCTCTCACGGTTAATGGCACGCACTAGCATCGTGTACAATAGCAAGACAAGCCAATGGAAGCGCACGGAATAAGACATTTCCCGGAACCGTATACGATAAGACGTTTCGTAACTCAATGACCTAGACAAACAAGTTCACTGATAAGACGTTTCCCGGCATCCTGTACGATAGACTTTCTACACAAACATACTCTATCCATCGTCGGTAGTACGATATAATAATACGGTCCTAGTCTAAACCTGGCCAGACTCTCGGAATAAGACATTTCCCGATTCGACATGTGGTAAGACGTTCCACATCCAAGACTCGGTCAATCATAGACGCCGATTACCCCAAATTCGGTCAACCTTCACGAAAGAGGCGGAAAGAGATCTATAGTCAAAAGTCAAGCTAGTACGCTACATGCAATGACACCACCTCGCAAAGATACAACATTTGACGGCCGGGTCGATCAACGCATTGCGTTCACCTCCTAACAACGTCGTCATATCCCCACTAAAACATGCATTCAAGCATCAAGCATACACCCCATCGCTCCGACATTCCAGTCTAACGAGTATAAGGGTGTAGCCGGGAAATAAGAGTACAAAGCACATAGGAAATTTGTGCTCAAACCGTAACATGTGTAAAATCCGACTCAAGTGGGACATACCAAAAACCGTCATAAAACAGGATAATAGGGAATTATATAAACTTAAATATGATAAAAATGAATCAATACATGATACATAAGCATTATAACAAGTTTATGAAGCATAATGAATAAGAAACATAGATCCCCTCTTCAAAACAACGTTGTTTGGAAACCAAAGAAAACAAGGGTCCACTTCAAACGGTTATAACTAGAGTTCTAGACATGCAAATGCAGAAATTCCAAATGGAGGTGATATATTATCCTCTTACGGTTCCAAGGGGATGTCACACGCTCAAAACAAGCCAGTAACGAAGGATATATGATCATTTTACGAAAAGGGGTCAGTGTAGGAAAACTGCAGTCGACCGCGCGCAACGCAGCCTGCGCCACCACGACGCAGCCTGCGTCCTACGACGGAGCCTGCATCCCACGACGCAGCCAGCGTCCTACACGGGATTCAAGCACAATCAAATCCCAACAAGTTATCAACCAAAAATCCTTATTTATCATCACAAACCATCAATTCTCATATCAATTAACAACTAACAACAACCAACAACAACAACACAAGTCCTAAGCATACTAACCATATTCTAAATACGATTACTAGCCTAGAAAACACATAAAACACGTAAATGATATCGAGTAACCCTTCACCGTTACCTTTTCGCGTCTTTAATCGATTTCTAAACCTTCCTAGTCTCCACCTACATACAATTAGATAATAAAAGATGAATATCATTCACCTTGAGAAAGACGGATAATTTAAAAAGCGAGAAAGACGGTAATTTTATTACCAATACGGATAGAGGAAGATAAGAGGGGAAGAATAAGACGAACTTACGTAAATTTGAGCAAGAAACGAGCAAGATATGACGATTATAAGCTTGGATCAAAAATGGAGGCAAGGTTTTGGTTTTCTTAAGGAAGAAGGAAATTTGAGTTGTGTGAATGAAAAATAGGTTAAAGGGAGGTAGTATGAGGGAGTATATGTAGGGTGAGTAAGTGGAAAAGTCAAGAAAAAGTCAAAGTCGCCTTAAGACGGGATTCGCATGGAATCTCGCGGAAATTCCAAATACGAACTCGGAAATTCTAAATTCGACTCGGAAAATTAAATTTACGATTAAAACTAAATTTCATTGAAAAGAATCCGTAAAATATTTTCACTATAAAAATAGGGTACATTTGCGGGTGTTACAGACATGCCAGGGATCGACAGGGATATCGCAGAGCACCGAATTCCGATCAAGCCAGGTTTCAAACCCGTAAAGCAGAAACTCCGTCGAATAAGGACTGAATGGGATCTAAAGATCAAAGAAGAGGTCGATAAACAATTCACGGTCGGATTCGTTGAAGTTTGCAAAAAGGATGGACGAATCCGCGTTTGTTGTGATTTCAGAGACCTAAACAAAGCAAGTCCCAAAGATGACTTCCCTTAACCGCATATCGATATATTGGTAGATAACAGAGCAGATCACGCATTGTTATACTTCATGGATAGGGATGCCGGGTATAACCAGATCAAAATGGCTGAAGAAGACCTGCATAAAATAGCTTTGGTCACTCTATGGGGCACGTACTGCTACACGGTTATGCCATTTGGACAAATTAATGCTCGAGCTACGTACCAACGTACTGCAACTACGTTATTGCATGACATGATGCATAAAGAAGTGGAGGTATACGTAGATGATATGATTGTCAAATCCAAAGACAGGAAAGGGCATATCGATAATCTTCACAAGTTCTTTCTCAGATTGCCCAAGTACAACATGAGACTCAACCCTCAGAAATGTACTTTCAGAGTAACTTCAGGCAAACTCCTAGGACACGTCGTTAGTCAGATTGGAATAGAGATTGATCCATCCAAGATCAAAGCCCTAATGGAAGTGCCACAACCCCAGACAGAGAAGGAAGATAGAGGTTTCCTGGGCAAAGTACAATATGTGAGTCGGTTCATATCGAAACTCACTATGATCTGTGAACCTATTTTTAAGCTGCTGAAGAAAACAGACCATACCATGTGGGATGATGATTGCCAAAAAGCATTCGACATAATCAAGGAGATATTAGCAAAACCACCAGTGTTAATGCCTCCCCAACGAGATCAACCTCTTGGTTTATATCTCACAGTCATAGAAACGGCCATGGGGGCTATGCTCACACAAACCGTCGGGAAAGAAGAAAGAACAATCTACTACCTTAGTAAGAAGTTCTTAGAATATGAGTGCAAATATACACCTCTCAAAAAGACATGCCTCGATCTTGTGAGGGCAACAAAGAAGCTATGTCATTACATGCTTAGCTACTAGGTCAAGGTATACTCCAAAATGAACTCTATCAAATATCTCTTCGAAAAACCTGTCCTCAACGGACGTCTAGCAAGATGGACTTTAATGCTCTCAGAGTTCGATCTCAAATATGTACCGCTGAAAGTCATAAAAGGATGGGCCGTCGCTGAGTTTTTCGCAGACAATCCTATCAACGACATCCAAACAATAGATATGTCGTCATTTCCAGACGAGGATATATTACAAACTTGTATAGACTCCTGGGACCTTTACTTTGATGGTGCATCGTATTTAAGAGGATTCGCAGTAGGAGTGTTGTTCATTTCTTCTGAAGGCGAGCATACACCACTATCTGTCAAACTCGACTTCGAGGTGACAAATAACGCAGCAGAATACGAAGCTTGCCTCATTCGTTTACAATCAGCAGTTAGTCTAGGCATTAAGAATCTTCGAGTGCATGGAGACTCCTCCTTGATAATCAACCAGGTCACGGGATCGTGGAAAATTTGAAGTGAAAGTCTAGCACCCTATCAGGCTAGAATAGATACAGTGGCCCAGTTCTTCGATCAAGTTACTTATCTAGATCTACCTTGCGAAGAGAATCAATTTGCAGACGCTCTTGCAAAATTTGCAGCCTTGATCAACATGCGAGACAAACATCATCGATATGCCTCTGTGCATCGAACGACGGTCACAACCGGCCTATGTGTGCCAACTTACGGACGAAGAAGAGAATCCAGAGGAAGCCTGGTTCAAGGCAATTCTAAACTTCACACTCAACGGTACTTACCCACTAGAGATAGATAAGAAAGGACAATGCGCCATACGCTTACTAGCCTCTCAATACCTCCTCATGCAAGGAGAATTGTAAAGAAAAACACACTACAAGAAAACAGCGTTCAGGCGACCGAAGTTAGCGACTGATTTGAGTCGCCAAAATGCATTTGGTGACTGACATTAGTCGTCAAGGCCCAGTCGTAGGCCTTAGTCGCCAAATATAATTTGGGCGACTAATTTCAATCGCCAAATTTGGCGACCGGCGAAAGCGTCGCCAAATTGCCAAAATGGTGACTGAAATCAGTCGCCAAATTGGCGACTGCTCTTGACCTTTAGTCACCTAATTGGTGACTGCTCTTGACCTTCAGTCGCCAAATTGGCGACCACTCTGGGCAATCAGTCGCCAATCAGTCGCCATACCAGAATTAATTTGCAAAAATAAAGGGGGTTAGGTGACTGAAATTAGTTGATATAAGAACATTTCAGTATACAAAACCCCTTTTTTTTGGCAAAAAAATTCTGTTTTCATCCTGTTATTTCATTACCATACCACACCCTTCACGTATAATAGGAAACAACAACAATTTCACACATTTACAACAACACGATGAGAAACAACCACTCTCATATATAATATGAAAATCAAATCAAGTTTACAAATCTTGAAAAAGGTTAAGAAATCCAAGTTTAAACATCACAATTAACAACTTTCTAAACTAAAATCAAAAGGCAAGGAAACCCATTTCGGCTTTGGCTTGCAAACCGCCACCTCCATTGGCATCATCATGATCTGGCCGAAAGGATTCGGTCCTTGGTTGCAGTTGTTGAACAAGGTTTCCATGGCTTTAAACTTTTCTTTCATTTGCTGAACTTATTCATCACTTTCGGCGTTTCTTCTCCTTTCTTCATCTAGTTGGGCTTGGAGTTTACCTACAACTCCCGGCTCGTAAATTTGTCTTGATCTAGAAGGCATCCTTCCCCTTGGAGCTTGGTAGAATACATTCTTAGCCGAGCCAATTCCATACACAGATCCCTTCTTGAAACCCTCAACCAAGTCGAACCAAATCTCATTATCGGGCTTCTCGGGTTGCTTTGCTTTCTCGGGCAAAAATGCATCCTACAAAATATAAAAATTATGATTAAAAATAGCTACAAAATAAGATAAACATTCAAAAAAATGAACTTATTGTATAAATAAAAAAAATGGTTTGAAACTTACATATAGTTACTTGTCTTTCGGCTTAATCCAGTATCTTCTATCGTCTTGGAGTCGGGAATGGGTGTCAAGGAAGAGCTTCGGAGCCGTGGGCATGTTACCTTTTTTCTTCTTACCCTTCTAAAAGAAGAAATACATGTATAAGAAGATTTTAATAATAAAAAGAATTTAAGTTATAATTATCAAATGGACGAAAAAGTGGATTAAAATGTAAACTTACACCCAAAACTAGGTCCAAGAAAGAACTAGATCCTCCGTGATGTGAAGGCTAAGCCGCTCCATCTTTCTTTCCTCCTCTTTTATTGATTGATGCTTGGGCTGACTTAACCATAAACTCCAGGATTTCACGATATTTAAGCATTTCTTCATATGCACCACCTACAATTTAAATTAGTATTATAAAATGTGATAAAATTGTATTAAATTATAACTATATTCAAATAATAAAATAAATACCTCTCATATACTCCGGCTCCTTCTTCCTCTTGACAACCTTATACATGTTGTCCTTTAACCATCTTGTGCATGTCTCATTGTACCTTTCACGTACAATATACTCTAATCCCGCCGGCCAGTCAAATGTTTTCTACAAAAAAACAGTAAGTATTAGTAAAATAAATTATTAATTGAAAATTATAATAATATAACAAAATATATACAAAAATATACCCTAAAGTTATTGAACCATTCCTCTTTTTGTGTGGGTGTAGCCTTTGTCCAACAAGTAAAGTAGAAGCAACCCCCGTCATATTCAACTTTGTACTTAGAGTACAACCTCGTACAACCTTTTGAGCCGAAAACGTGAAAAATAATATATATATATATATATATATATATATATATATATATATATATAGGCAAGATCCGGTGAGTCCACCTAAATATTTGAGTCCGTGAGTCCAGCTATACAATATCACAGAATATACAAAATAATATCATTGGTTATACTAAACAATATCACGAAAAAAAACAGCACAAAAGGCTTTAAAATATTTTATGTCATACTACTTGTCGTTGACGACCACCACCCACCCACCAATACCGATGACAATCCAAGCATATAGATGACACAAACAAACATTTATCCACCATTGCCATCACCCATTATTTATTCTATGTTTCTTTCCAATCTCCATATTCCTTCACCCATACACATTACTCCTACTCGGAGCTCACACCACCACCAATCACAATAAAAATTTGAATTGTCATCGTTAAATTAGGGATCTCGTCGTTGGCTATGAAGAAGAATGTCGGAGGCAAAGATGCTAAGTAGAGAGGAAATAGGATAAAAGAAGCTATATACAATACATTCCGGTGAAACGCCGACAATAGTGACTTTCCGGCATGCAAGGTTGAGAGAATGATGGTGTTTGTCGGGGCTTCAATACTGGAATCAATTTGTATGAAAAACGTTTGAGAAAAAAAAGTTAGTAATAGTGGGCGAAATATATGTTCAGTGGTGTGATATTGTACAGTATAACCCGTGATACTGTTTAGTATAACTTGTGATATTGTATCCTGGACTCACGGACTCAAAAAGATAGGGTGGACTCACATGATCCTAATTCTATATATATATATATATATATATTATTAAGGACAAGTATGCATTTATGTTAAATAATGTAAAATACTTATAAAATAATAAATTAAAGACATTGGTCGTTGTCTTACAAAAACCCGCAGGATCAAGTATCATTTTCCCGTATGAGGTGAACTGGACCTCCGATGCCTGATCAGATGACTCATCGTCATTGGTCGATTCACAACCACCGGACCCTGATCAACAACCTCTATATCCTCCTCATCGATTAAAGAAATACTATAGCGTCTATTAGAATCGCCGCCACGTTGTCTACCTCGACCTCCCGCCATCTATAATTACACAAATATAATTGTTAGAAACGGTTAGTAACATAAAAAAAATCATAAAATAAAACCATAAAAATAATAAAAGCCTTTCAGCTTAAAATATATATCTTTACCCAATTAATCATCATCATCAAAGTCGTGGTCATCATCATCATCATCACCATCTGATTCATTCTCATCATCACTATCACCACCACCATTACCGTTAACTTGATCATCAACATCCTCGTTTTCCAAATCCTCACCCTCTTCATTTCCATTCTCAAAAATGATTTCATCAGGTGGAGACAACATAAACCCGCTAGATACTATTTCTTCTTGAAAAAAAAGTTGTATCTACTTGTGAGCTTGCTTTTGTCTTAAAGATTGCACACCATTGCTTTTGATTTCTATCATTCTTCTTGCTTGGATAAGAAGCGAAATATACTTGATTGGCTTGATGTGCGAGTAAAAATGGATCATACTTTGAGTATGTCCGGCTATGATTCACTTCGACGAGTTTATAACGTTCATGAACTTTCATACCGGCCACAGAGTTATCCTTCCATTCACACTTAAATAAGACAGTTTTATAAGAACGCTCACGCCCATTGTAGCTCAACTCAAAGATATCCTCAACTATACCATAGTATTCATTGTCATCAAGAGAAGAAATAGTAACACCGTAATTGCACCTCGCCTTATCTTTACCGTAGTTGAATGTATGGAAATTAAAGCTGTTGACCGAGTAACAATTCAACATTTTAACCATTCGTGAAGGACCAAAGGCCAAACTCCTTATCAAATCATCTTGGATAATTAACTCAGTTACATGGTTCCGAAACCATGCTGCAAATTCATCCTCATGGTTACTCCAAACATCATCTCTACTCACATTAGGATGTGCTTTAATAAAATCATTCACAAACTCCATTTCATATGATTCCAAAATCTCTCAATTAGAAAGAACGTAAAGGTGAGCAGGATCATATTCTTTGTCATCCAAATGTCTTGTTTCCCTAGTTGATGAACAACCCTCATCATCATGCATTTGGAAAACTCAAGTAAACTTGTCTCAAGTTCATCTACTTTATCAACACTCAAGTTTTTTGCTTTGGTTTCTATATGTTTTTCAAAGTAAAGAGAGCAAAAATTTGCAATCTCTTCTGTTAAATACGCATTGCATATAGAACCTTCAACCCGAGCTTTGTTACCAATTTCTTCTTCACGTGATTAAGAAACCTATTCAATGATTGATGGGATTAATAGTTGTTAAGACTAGTATATAAATATTAAATTAATTATATAGTACGATAATAATTATAATTGAATTACTAGTTAGCTCTTACCTTTCAAATGGATACATCCACCTATATTGGACAGGGCCTCCAACTTTGGCTTCGTAAGGCAAATGTATCGATAGATGCTCCATGGAATTAAAAAATGATGGAGGAAAGATCATCTCGAACTTACACAATATCTCTGGTATTTGCTCCTCAAGACGAATCATATCATCAACACATATTGAAGACGTACATAAATCTCAAAAAAATTGACTTATCTCAACAATTGCATTCCACACGGGAGATGTCTCAAAGATAAAGGTAATAATCGTTCCATGAAGATATGGCAATCATGACTTTTCAAGCCTTGCCACTTTAGCTCCTTCACATCAACACATCGACTAAAATCGGATGCATATCCGTCAGGAAATTTTAACTTTCTTAACCACTCACATAATATCTTCATTTGAGCTTTGTCAAGTGTAAAAATAGATTTTGGCTTAGACTCATCGCTACGAATGTGAAGTTTTGGACGATGACAAATTGTCTTCAAGTCTTCTCGTGATTTAACAGTATCACAAGTCTTTCCCTTTACATCCATAATCGTGTGAATCAGTTGCTCAAAGAAGTTCTTTTCTATATGAATTACATCCAAATTGTGCCTAATTAACATCGTCTTCCAATAAGGAAGATCTCAAAAAATGCTTCTTTTAAAGCAACCAATTTTCTTCTTTTTCAGCTCATCCGTCACTGCTTTAGTACAATCAACAGTACGTGACAAATCAAAAACCATATCCCACACCTTATCCCCCGCAAGTCGATCTGAAGCATGATTCAACTCCACTTTACCTTTTCTGAAAGCTTTTTTGTTGCTCCTAAAGTCATGCCCCTCCGGTAAGAATTGTCTATGACAATCAAACCAACTCACTTTTCTGGAAAAAGGAAGCGAAAAAGCTTTGCTTTGGTACATGCAACAAGGAAATGCCTTTTTTTTCCGCGGTAGACCATCCAGATAGCATACCGTAGGTGGGAAAATCATTAATGGTCAACAACAGTGAAGCTCTTAGTTGAAAATTTTTCTTTAGTGACACATCATATGTTTGCACACCTACTTCCCACAATTGTTTCAATTCTTCCACCAAAGGTTTCAAATAAACATCTAAGGCGGTTTTTGGATTACCAGGACCAGGAATAATTAGTGACAAGAAGATGAATTGTTTTTTCATACATAACCAAGGTGGTAAGTTGTATGGAGTGACCATTACGGGCCAAGAAGAGTACTTTTTACCATTATGGCCGAATGGAGCAAAACCATCCGTACACAGGCCAAGTCGCACATTACGGGGTTCCTCGGCAAAGTCAGGATAAAGCATATCAAACCGCTTCCATTCCTCTCCATCACTCGGATGACACATCTTCCCCGGAGCATGAGGATTTTCCTTGTGCCATCTCATTTGCTCGGCAATGTTTTTCGTAGAAAACATTCTTTGAAGTGTAGGAGCTAGAGGGAAGTAAGTTACGGGGTTTTCGGGTATTGGTTTCTTACTCTTTTCACCTCTTTTTTTTTTCATTCTTTCCTTTTTTACCCTTCAAGACAAAACTTCCCTCAATTATCTTATATCTAGCCTTTTGACATTTCCTACACTTGTCAAGCAAGGCATCATCCTTCCAAAAGAGCATACATCCATCGGGACATGCATCAATATTGTAATGCGGAAGTTGTAGACTTTTCAATACTTTTCTGTTATTGTAGAATGATCGGGTCATGACATTATTATCGGGGATAACATCCTCAACCAAAGAAGCAATGCCATCAACACAATTAAATGGCAAATTGTACTCACATTTCAAAGTTACTATCATAAATGCGGCTTCTAACAATGACATTTTGCTCCCTTCATATAGTGGTTTTTCAGAAGCCTTTAACATGTCAAAAAAGGCTTTTGCTTGTGGGTGTGGTTCTTCTTCATTCATTGGTATATGATCATTATTGAAAATATTAGAGTCAAAGGCATCGACTGCCATATCTCTATATGGGTTATCATTTTGTGGGATTTGAAATTGTTCGGGAAGTGAAAAATATGATTCTCCATGAGAAATCCAATTGTAGTAGTTTAGACAAAACCCATTTGTATAAAGATGTTCTTGAACCTCAATGTCATGTAGATATTTCATGTTTTTGCATTTATTACAAGGACACCTAAGTTTGTTTACTACTAAATCATACTCATCTTGTTGTTTAGCAAATTCAATAAACTCGGCAACCCCCTTTATAAATCTAGCGATAGGAAGTCGTTCTTATCAAGTCTTTCTTCGTAGATCCATGTACGTTCCAATCTCTTCATTTTAATCTAAACATTAACCAACACAACAAGTACAAATACTAACAAAATTAATATTAACAACACTAATAATATCAAAACTGACAACACTAATCAACACTATTAATAAAAAATATATATACTAACAACACTAATCAAAACCCCAAATATTAACAACACTAACACAAATAATCATATTTATCAAAACCTTAATACGAAATAGACTAACACAAATCAAAATTATCAATACTAACAAAATAATACTAATAACACTAATATTATTAACATACTAAAACTAATCAAACGACACTAATCAAAACCCCTATACTAACAACACTAACACAAATCATGAAAATTATCAAAACCCCATTACTAACAACACTAACACAAATCAAAATTAATAATACCAACAAAATTAATATTAACACTAATAATATTAACAACACTACCATTAATCAAACCCCAATACTAATAAAAATTACAATCACTAACACTAATTCAAACTTCACCAAATCCTAACTAAATAACATCTAAACACCTAATTATCGTTACAAATCTTTAAATAAACCTATCAAATAATCAAACACTTAAGAAAATCACAACATAAACAAGTAAACTTAACATTAATCTAAGAAATTGAAATTAAAACTATAAACATACCTTCACAAACTAAAATAAATTGAGGAGTGATAGTTGGAGTAATAGTGGTGGTGGACGGATTTCGGCAAAGAGAAGGGGTCGGAGTGGTAGTAGAGGCGGTCGTCGGATTTGATGAAGAAAATTGGATTCTTAGGGTTTATTTTCGAAAGAGGAAAGTAATAGATAATGGGCTGTTCTCGCGAAAATCTGGCATATAGCACAGATTGGCGACTGAAATAAAGCAGTCGCCAATTTGGCGACTGAAAGCAGTCGCCAATCTGCTTTTCAGTCGCCAAATTGGCGACTAAATTCAGTCGCCCGAGTTTTTCACGTAAAATTTCCTAAAATGCTACAGTCGCCAATTTGGCGACCACTTTCAGTCCCCCGTATCTTTTTTCAGTCGCCATTTTATCGACTAATTTAATCAGTCGCCTTTTAATAGTCGCCCGTAATGAGAATTCTTGTAGTGACACCTCTTGGTGTTTTCTTGCGTTGCCTTGATCGTTCACAAGCACGAAAAGTGATGGAAGAAGTACATGATGGAGAATGCGGTCCTCACATGACCGGGCCCATGATGGCAAAGAAAATCACACGTCTACGATATTACTAGACGACAATGGATTCAGATTGTATTAAATACGTCAGACACTACCACAATTGCCAGATCTTCAGGAATGTTCAGCATGTTCCTCCCTCATTGCTTTACACCATGACCTCTCCTTGGCCATTTTCTGCTTGGGGAATTGACATCATCGAAAATATCACCCCAGCTTGAACAGGAGGTCACTGTTTCATCTTGGTAGAAATCGACTATTTCACCAAGTGGGTTGAAACGGCATCCTACACTAGTCTTACTCCTAAAAATGTGGCAAAGTTCATACAAACCAATATCATCTGTCGATATGATTGCCCACATGAGATCATCAGTGACAATAGATCACACTTCCAAGCAAAGACTGAGCAAATGCTAGCCAAATACAAGATCGCTCATCATCATTCCTCGCCTTATCGACCTCAAACTAATGGCGCGGTGGAGGCAGCTAACAAAAATGTCGTCACAATCCTCAAGAAAATGATCGACAATTAGCGTGATTGGCCAAGCAAGATATCCTTTGCGTTATCGGGCTATCGCATTTCAGTTAGGACGCCCACTGGGGGCCACTCCTTTCTATTTAACCTATGGAATGGAAGTTGTACAACCATTAGAGCTAGAAATCCCATCTCTGCGTATTCATTAGAAATTCAAATCCCAGAAGCTGAGTAGATGAGGGATAGATATGATGAACTCGTCCTCTTGGACAAACGAAGACTGCGTGCGTTACATAATGTACAGACATACCAAGCACGTATCAGACGAACATTCAACAAACTAGTTAAGCCCAGAAACATCAAAGAAGGGGATTTAGTGCTCAAGTCAGTCAGAGCTCTATTACTTGTCGATCCACGAGGAAAGTTCAAACCTAACAGGGCTAGGCCTTTCTTAGTCAAATCTATATTCCCAGGGGTGCAGTTAAAGTCATAGACCTAGACGGGAATGAATTTTCTAACCCTACCAACCTAGACCAATTGAAACTATACTACCCTTAACATGGACTTAGAAGCGCACCACGCGTAACCCCAGGTGTCGCTCATGCGACACGGAATAAAAACGGCCCTAGGCCAGTTGAACTTAAATGTCGCTATGCTCTTAAATTTTGACATTTGGATAATCCTCATGTCATCAAATAAATCGAGTTGTACCTCTTTTAGGAGTAAGTAAGGCACACGCCGCCTTTTTCTAAGTTCATTACAAGCTCTTGCTTCGAACAATTATTCTTTTGCATTTTCTCGAACTACGCGCAGGGTTTTATTTCATTTTTTCTAATGAATATGTAGGCAATCCTTCACATGATTCAACCCAGGTATTATTTTGAAATGTGAATAGAAGGACATTTGCATTTGCACTTGAAATTCGACAAGAATAATAAAAGAAAAATCATTAGTTTCTTAACTAACCCAATCCTTATACATTGTCCAAAAATAATAATAATATTTCATATATAAAGAAATGCTGAAATAAAAAGCTAAGGCTAGGATTCTAAAAAAAATATCGGCATCCCGTGCCTTCAACTCCCTCAGCAAGCGGGCTATCTCCTCTCGAGACTCCGCCGTCTTCGCCTGAGACTCTACCAGCTCACGCTCCAAGGCTCTCTGCGAAAGAAATGCCTTATTTCAGTCAACCACTTCATTTCAAAAAACACAAAAATTCAGCAAAATGAAAAGGAAATGATAGGTTCCTACCTGTCGGTCTTGGCCACATGCGAGTGCCTCAACGATTTTAGCCCACAACCGGTTGGCCACTTACGTTCAAATACAAATGAAGGTTAAAAAAATGCATTCCTATGCAACAAAGACGGTCATGGATTGGAAGCTCACCCTCCTCACGAGATGCTCCCACCCCTCCAAGCCAGCATCAGTCACCGCTGCACTGAACTAACGAAGCTCTGAAATCGTCGTGGAGCTAGCTGCATCCGTGTACTCAAGCACCTCGAGGTAAGCTGGGGGCTCGACGCCTGCCACCTCAATATCCTGCGAAGATCTAATGGTTCATCAACAAGTAATTTATCATTTGTCAAAGTTAAAATATAACAAGAAGCAAGCAATGCTTACCACGATAGGCCAGTACGCCAATCTTTGACAAACAAACCCTTGTTAATCCTCATCAGGAAGGAGAAGGGCGTCCAAACTAGCACCAGCTAGGTCAGCCTAGATTTCAGCATCAGAAGGCTCCCTGAACATCGACCCCGGAGGATTTATGGGGACCGTGAAAGCATCACGAGAGCACTGAAGAGTCAAACGCTCGCCCAAGTACCACACGGGTCCCATGGGCGTCCTCAACAGCAACTGACTCGAGCTCCTAAGACGTAAGACTTCAGCTACGAAAGCTGGTGCGTCCCGGTAGTCAACCCAAGGCCTCGAAACCCACTAAGACAAAGAAAGAAAGGGGTAGTTCTTATGATCCAGTTCCAGAAGATGATAAGACAAAGGATCATTCCTTATGATATTTCTCCAATATAAAAGACAGAAATCAAAACAACAGTCGGAGGTACTTACGTGCTTCAGCTGCAGGCAATCACACCCCTCCTAGAGACATCATAAGAAGAACGCTGGCTCTTCTTCGGTCACACCACCCAGTCTCTCACAACTGGGTACGCCCTCAGCTCAGGCTCCGTTCTCTTGGGAGCGAAGCCTGGAAAGTAGGAGTACACCCACGCCTGCAAAAAAGGGGTAATAACAGTATCAACATCAAATATTGATCTTTCAATTAAAACAAGGTTATTATTGATCTTTCAATAATGTTTCAAAGAAAGGTTCATACCTCCAGCAAGAGTCCAGGAACGACTGTAGCAGGAGAAGTCCCCTTCTCCATCAGCTCCGGCCTGACCATGGCCCTCATGTAACGAGTGAGGAGCGCAAAGCCAGGAGTAACCCAGTCCCAACGACCTAGGCTACTCAACTCAGAAAGGAAAGGAAGAAGCTTTGTCGATAGCCTATCCCCCTTGTCTCTGAAATAAATCGAAGACAAGAACCACCACAACCAAAGCCGAGCCCTCTGCTCAACAGTAGAAGGAGAAGGAGCCACCATCTCTCCATCTATCCTCACTCTCGTCGGAGTCCTACTTTTTTAAAACCTTTTCTTTACTCTTTCTTTATTTAGTTTGTTTGACTAAAATCCGTAATAGTCAATATTAGTGGATTTTTGCCATCTATCAATTTTGTCTCTAGAGGTTAGATTTGTCTATATTTAATCTCTAGATTCGCCTTTGCTATAGTTGATATAATTAAAATGACTTAAACCACTTAAATTCGACTTGTAGATCATTAATAAAACGTAAATCACCAACAAACACTAATTGTTTGTGATTCTAGCTTCACAGCCAGAACCCAACTCTGGAACAGTCGCACAGAGTGTTGTTCCCTTCCAGAGGACGCACCTCCTGCTGCGCTTGTTCCGGGCTGGTTTCTGTCTCTGAACTTCCTGGTTTGCTTTGACGTAGTTTATTTAGGTAATTAATTTACTATTATTCGTATTATCACTGCTAATCTGATTTCGTTTAGTTTCATTAATTCTTTTCTTTCTTTCAATTAATCTTTCAAACATACTTGCGACATAGATCCTGTTTTCGTTGTAATCAATTGTAATATTTATTTTATAGTTTTATTTAGTCATTGCATTGTATGATTTAATTACTTGTGTTCTCACATGCCAATCATTTCTAAATCCCAATTCGACATAATTAATTGCTAAATTACATGTTCAACCGACTAGTCTAAGTTCACATGTATGGATTAAAACGTGGATGTTGCATTGCATGCATATAACCGACAACACATCAATAACAGAAGAGTTTCCCTAATCATTAGTAGAGGCCTCTATCGAAGCGGGTGGGATTAGGTGTTCGTTCAAAAGAACTTCCTAATACGTACTCTAGATATCTGTGAACATCGATGTTCATTTGCATCCACGAGAGTCATTCTAGACATAGAATGCTAAGGGTAACGAGTTCTTAGTGTTCATGTTATCACTTTGTGTCTTGAAATGACATAAAGTATTCGAACGGTTCCAATTTCCCAGAAAAGTCAGTGGCGACTCCACTAATGCGTGTTTTCACGCTTGTCCCTCGTTTCTCCAGCCGTGGTATCCCATGTATCATAGTTTGGAAAGGATCGCGAAACCCGTGTATTACACATAGGTCTAGCTATCTTTGAGAAGTCCTTCACGAACCTCCTATAGTACCTTAGCCACATTCTTTGGTGCCTCCCAGTTAGACATCGCCTTTATCATACCCGGATCCACCATTAATCCTTCCTTCGATAACACATTTCCCAAGAAAGACACCTTCTCTAACCAGAATTCACATTTAGACAACTTGGCATACAACGGGTTATCCCTCAAAATCTGCAGCACAATCCTCAGATGCGCCGCATGCTCCTTCTAGTCTTAGAATATACCAAGATGTCCTCGATGAATACGACCATGAACATGTTTAAATATGGACTGAAGATCCGGTTCATAAGATCCATAAATATCGGTGGTGCATTCGTCAACCCGAACGGCATCACCGCGTACTCCTAATGCCCATACCTTGAACGAAATGCCGTTTTTGGAATGTCATCATCCTTTATTCTCAGCTGATGGTACCCCGGCCTCAAATCTATCCTTGAAAACACTCCAGCTCCACTCAATCGATCAAATAGGTCATCAATCCTAGGTAATGGATACATATTCTTCACCGTCACATGGTTAAGCTCACGGTAATCAATGCATAACTGTAGGCTACCATCCTTCTTCTTCACAAATAGAACTGGTGCACTCCACGACGATACACTAGGTCTAATGTATCCCTTGTCCAGTAACTCATTTAGCTGCTTATTCAACTCCTCTAGCTCCTTCGGTCCCATGCGATACGGGGCCTTAGAGAACTGTCTCGTACCTGGCTTCAGCTCCAAGCTAAAATCTACGTCTTTCTTCAGAGGTAATCTCGGTATCTCATCCGGAAACACATCATCGAACTCGCTCACCACCTCAATCTGGTCTGCTGTCGGCTCCTCAACTCTAGTGTCTCTGACATAACATAAGATCATTAGGTAGCCCTTCCTCAAGTAGGTCTTCAATGTGATAGTTGCTATCAACTTCACCTTAGGCTTCACTACGAATCCTCGGTACGACACTCTAACCCCTTTCGGTCCCCTTAACGACACCTTCTTCTGATGACAGACTATATTAGCTTTATATCTACCCAACCAGTCCATCCAGACAATGACCTCAAATCCGTCTAACGGAAATTCAAACAAATCAACCGGAAAGTCCACCTGCCCCCACGATCATGGACATCCTTGTAAACAACTTATTACACAATACAGACTTCCCATAAGGTATATATACCTCATCATTTACAGACTAACTACTACCCAACCCCAACAATACAGCATGACTCCTTAAAATGAACGAATGGGTTGCCCCCGAATCGAATAATACAAAAGAAGGAATATTATTCACAAGGAATGTACCGATAATAACCTGCGCATTCGCCTCTGCCGCTTGGTTAGCCATCATGAACAGTTTAGCACTGTTCTTCTTGCCACCTCCTTGAATTGTGCTCGCGGATGCCACAGTCTTTGCAGCCGAACTCTGGTTCTCCCCATTGTTGTTGTTGTTCTGTCTCTGATGACCACCATAGCGATTGTACCCACCGCCGGTTCAGCTCTGACTTCCCTACCGGTTCCATGCTACCTGCAGGCCGGTTACTAGCCATGCTCTGCGAATAACTCCGCTGATAGGAGGGTTGGTATCCCCCACCTCCTCCTCTTGATGGACACTCAAACTTCTTGTGGCCCACACCGCCACAACCATAGCACTTCAGCCCGGAAGTCCCACTAGTGGTTCTCCCACCATTTCCCCCAAACTGCTGTCCTCTACAGTAGCCACCACTACCCGAATCGGATATGGTCAGCGAATAATTGCCCTTTTTATAGGTAGATTTGTCTCCACCCTCGTTATCGTACACGGGGACAGGGACCACGAAGGGGTGCACTTGGAAGGACAAGCGTAAAAATACGCATATGTGGAGTCGCCACCAATTTTTATGGGAAATAGGAACCGTTCGAATACTTTATGCCATGTCAAGACACAAAGTGGTGACATGAACACTAAGAACTTGTTACCCTTAGCATTATATGTCTAGAATGACTCTCGTGGATGCATATGAACACGGATTCTCACAGAGACCTGGAGTAAGGGGTGAGGGTACGTATTAGGAAAATCTTTAATCGAACACTTAATCTCGCCCGCCTCAATAACGGCCTCTACTAATAATTAAGGAAATTTTTTTTATTTTATATGTTATCGATTATATGCATGTAATGCAACATCCAACATTTTAATCCTAGCATGTGACTTAGACTATGTCGGTGAACATGAATTTAGCACTCAATTATGTCGAAATTGGGAATTTAGAATTAATTATATATGAGGGAGAAGAAAAATCATACAATTACAATGATTAAACAAGATTACAACGGATTACAAAGGATTATAATTAATACAGGATCCACGTCAGCAATATATTCGAAACGGAGAATTGAAGAAAAGGAAAAGATTTGAAAACTAAAAGTGACAAACTAGGAGCGATATTACGACTAATAGTTAGTTAATTACGCAATTAAAGAAATGTCAAAGCGAGAAGGGAAGTTCAGGGACAGAAGTCAACCCAGAACAGGCGCAGCAACAATTGCGTTGTCTAGAAGAGACGCAAGGCTCAATGAGTCTGTTCTTGAGCTAAATTCTGGCTGTGAAGTCAGAATCGCAAGTAGTTAACGTTCCTTTGTATATCTACAATTGATTATTGACCTATAACTCGAGTATAAGTGGTTTAACAAATTGATTACACTATAATTTATATCAATAACGAATTCTAGGGACTCGATATGAACAAATCGAATCTCTAAGACCCAATTTTTATTTAAAGACGAAAACCCGCAAATATCAAATTATTAGGAATTTAGGTCGAGAACAAAACGTTTTATGTGAAAGATTATGTTGAAATACGGCTATATACGAAGAAAACAAAGGAACATAAGAAAAGGAGGACAAAAAAGAATGAAATCGCAGGAACTATAGGAAGAAGAAGAAGAGCAGGAGCAGGGCAGCCTCTGGAAGAGGCGCAACAGCTACTGCGTTTCTTCTCGACGTCTGATGTTTGACGAAACGAGATTAACTAAGTTAACGTTTAGTGATTGTTCGACTCCAATGTACGTAGAAAGTGCCCTCGTTAGAGGATTTAAGTTGATTGATTGAATTAATTGATTGTGTGGTGGTCAAATTGGTCGGCCATGCAACGTGACGGGTACCTAGAATGATATGTGCTTACGTGGTCGATTGATCAAGCACGTAGGCGTCGAAAGCTTAGAGCAAAGTCTAGAATGCAAAGAGAGAAGAGAAGGGCGGAACACTCGCGTGCCAAAAAAAGTGAGACCGGAGCTCTCTATTTATACTAGAAAATATGAAGAGTTTTAGAATGACTCAAATTTGGAAAGAAATCACGAAAATATTCTGGAAACAGGGAAAACAGGCTGGAAAAGGGGCGCAGCAGGAACTGCGATCCTCCAAAGGGGTGCAGCACATGCTGCGTTATTTCTCCAAAGGTTCCCTCCTACGGAAGAAACATTTCGGCGTTTCTATTATGAAAATGCGGTAGATCTATACTTCCTTTTAAAAACATACGAGATATATTTTACCAAAAAAAGATAGAATTTGAAGATTGATGGAATAAATATCCAGAATATTCTAGAGCGTGCCGACTTGGCGTTTTAATATGTTTCTAGAAAATGAAGCGGTTTTTGACCTGGACTCCAAATGAACTCTAATGACTGTCAAAACGACCGTACCGGTGCTTTGATGACGACCAAGGGGTAGACACAAGTATTTGAGCTATCACTTGACGATAAACTTACGAACTGTCATAAATCGTTCCGCAAACATGCGGCCCAATCATAACTGGGTGGTTGGCGGAAGGTGTAGAAATGAGATATCTACATAACCCCCACTTTGACTGAGGCTTGGACAAGGCAAAAGTCAAAGTATAGCCACCAAGTCAATCGAAGATTACAACCTGACAAATATGGCGACGCGAGGCGGCTCAAAGGGTCTCAACCAAGGACCTGTCGTCGGAAACATTTTAAAGTCTGTCGACCATCAGAGAGGGTCGTGTATAGTCCATTAGACTACGTATAAAACCTCACCAGCTATGCCCCTTAGCTCCCAAGGATATAAGAATAAATTCAGGGACCTTTTTGGATTGACCAAGGCTGAGGTAGACCGTTATGTGACCTTAAAAGGTGTTCGTATGTATGACTTCGTCGGTCGATTTATAAATAGAGAGGACCCTTCTATATCATATATTGCGAGACGCCGGGACTTTTGATTTCGCCTACTTCATTGCTATATCTTTCAAGGCCATGTTGATAAGGAGATGAGAGGCGATCCTCTTTTCATGAGCCTAGTAGAACAAATGGGAGTTGCGCTAGAGCCCAGCATGCCTTTGTTTAGGAGAGATCATTCTTGGCTTGGATAACAGAAAGGTGAACCGAGAGTTTCCGTATCTGGGAAGTCCCATTATTTTGCAGGTAAGCACCTTTCTCTCTTTTGTGTCTAACCTGTTTGTCTCTTTTCTTGGCTTGGATAATAGCATGAGTTTTTTTTTGCTGCAGATATGGCTGATGGAACGGCTGCGGTTGATCGAGCCCCCAGGTAATGTGTCAGGATATCGTGCTCGATCAATTGTTATGAGAATCAGGCTTTACATGGTGGCCTTCACCCCGATACGCAACTAATGGGAAAATAAGCTGAAGAGTGAAGGTGGCCCGCTGATTCGATGGATCGTGCCATAGTGGCACCTCAGGTCAGTCACTGGAGTATCATCTCTGGACCCGATTCGGTCATTTCGTATTCCTGGCTTGGAATTTATGATATGTGTATTTCCGGAGAGATTGTTGAGGAAAATGGGCGTTAAATAGATAATCCAGAGACTTGATATCGTTCCCCATAGTGCCTTGGCACAAACTGCAGAGTCTTATCGAGAATGGGCCACTAGGTGGGCGCAGAGAAACATGTGGTTCATGTTGGAGTAAGTGTCCTCCACAATAGTGCATTTATATAATAAATCACATTTGGAATATACGTGGCATGATTAGTATATTTTGATACTCCACGTCAGTTGATTAACGTAAATCGGTAACGCTCAGCTGACTAGAGTTTGACGTTATTGTCGTATGACGGCGGTGATCAACTGATCCCTTTAGGTCACACCTATAGGATGAGACCCAAATAGAATATTAATTATTTGTATATGATACAGTTTAATTAGGGCATTACATATATTTGATATGTACGTTTAGTTACGAGAGTTATTTATTGGAAATTGAGTTCGGAACTCATTCCACTTAAGTTTATTAGTCAATTATACGATAACTGACTGAATAAATTTTACGTCTTATTTTAATACGATTAAATAAGATTTAATTTAGTGATTAATCGTTAATTCATTAAATTAGTTGAGGTTATGCATACATTTTGAGGTAGAGGTAATTAGTTAATTATATTTACAAAGAGTTGTAAAAAAAATTAACTGAACATTGTGGGGCCCATTATATATTAATATAATGGTATATTATCACTTAAAAGTTAAGTACATATTGTTTATTAATTTGTGTCATATAATTTTTATATGATCAAATTAACACTTAATTATATAAGATAATTAAGCATGTGATCAAAAGTATTTGTGGGACAAATATCAAAAATCAATATGAACCATTTTTGCTACATGTGAGCCGAAATTGTGCTCTTGTAGAGCAATGTTGATTGTTCTTATTTTATTAGCACACTTATTCACATGATAGTGACATTGCCTACACTACTTTAATCATTTTGTACAAATTAACACATAAAGCATTTGCATGTGATTTAAAAATTGGCACATATATACCCATTTGTGTGGGTTGTGCCGTGAGATTTTGCACAAGAAAAGAACAAGAGTTGTTCTTGTTTCTTGCTCATGCTTTTAATTCATGTTTCATCTCTTTAACTCTCAATACACTAATATTCATCTACATTACTAGAGTAGTAATATTATTTATATTAGTAAAAGATGAAATCTTTTCTCATTATCTAGTACAAT
Source organism: Heliosperma pusillum (assembly GCA_022085475.1). NCBI lineage: Eukaryota > Viridiplantae > Streptophyta > Magnoliopsida > Caryophyllales > Caryophyllaceae > Heliosperma > Heliosperma pusillum. The sequence continues at coordinate 22,580 of JAIUZE010066651.1, read as the reverse complement.
AATAGTAGAGATTATTTGGGTTGATTCTTGGGTGCAACAAGAAGGAGACCTTCTACTTTGGAGGTTGGTTTATGGAGGATCATCTACTAATTCCATGCTCAAGAACAATAAGAAGTTCTTATTGTGCCCATATTGAACCGAAAATTACAAATGTAAGGATGTTTTCGTCTTATCTTTTTTTATGCTTTTATATTTGCATGCATGATAACTAGATCCTAAATCATTAAGTTAATGTAATTTAATGAACTAATTAGAGGAGTCTAATTAGAGGTCTAGGACTTTTCACTTCATACCCGTTCCAGTTGGCTCTTTATGGGTATCTGGCTCATACTTACAATGGAGAAAGGCTAGTACCCCTGAAGAACGTGAGAAGCTGAGGAAACATGAGCCTGTAGATTATAAGATCCGCGAGATGGCTAAGGAGAACCAAAAGTATCTGACTGAAGAGGAAGAAGAAGCCATATCCCTAGTTGTTCGTCCGGCGATAAAACCGAAGACAAATCCTGTCGTGAAGGTGGTAGTAGATAGAAATGGTAAGGCTAGATTACGTGAAAGACCCTTAGTGATTAGGTACAAGATAACACAAGAGCGCCCGGCTTGTGGTCGAGACAAGAAGAATGACAAAGGTGACAAAGGCAAGGGGAAGATGGAAGAATAGCTTTAGTCACATCATATTATTTATTATTATTTAAATTGTAATATATGGCGGGGGTTTTAGAATCCTAGCCTAGTTTTATTTCAGTATTTATTTTATGTATGTGGCGTATTTCTATTATTTATGGAGTAATGAATAAAAGATGAAGTTAGTTAGGAAATTGATAAGATTTTCCTTTATTATTCTTATCGAATTTCAAATGCAAACGCAGATGTCCTTCTATTTACATTTTAAAATAATGACGGGTTGAATCATGTGAAGGATTGCCTACGTATTCATTAAAAAATGAAATTAAACCCTAAGTGTAGTTCAAGAAAAAATGTAAAAGAATAATCGTTCGAAGCAAGAGCTTGTAATGAACTTAGAACAAGGTAGCATGTGCTTTTTACTTACTGCTAAAAGAAGTACAATTCAGTTTCTTAGATGACATGAGGATATCCAAATGTCAAAATGCAAAAGCATAGCGACATTAGTTTTAACTGGCGAGGGGCCGGTTTTATTTCGTGTCGCACAAGCAGCATGCGGGTTACACGAGGCGCGTTATTTTTTTACCTATGCTAAGGGTAGTACTGTTTCAATTGGTCTAGGTTGGTAGGGTTAGAGAATTCGTTCCCATCTAAGTCTGTGATTCTAACCGCACCCCCTGAGAGTATAGATTCGACTAAGAAAGGCCCAACCCAGTTAGGTTTGAACTTTCCTCGTGGATCAACAGGTAGGAGAGCTCTGACTGATTTGAACACCAAATCCCCTTCTTTGATGTTCCTGGACTTAACCCGTTTATTAAAGGTTAGTTTGATACGTGTCTGATACGTTTGTACATTATGTAATGCCCGCAGCCTTCGCTCGTCCAAGAGGACAAGTTCATCATATCTATCTTTCTTCCAATCAGCTTCCGGAATTGGACTTTCCAAAAGAATATGTAGAGATGGGATTTCCAGCTCTACTGGTTGTACAGCTTACATTCCGTAAGTCAAGTAGAAAGGAGTGGCCCCAGTGGGTGTCCTAACTGAGGTGCGATAGCCCCATAATGTGAAGGGTATTTTGCTTGGCCGGTCGCGGTAATTGTCGGTTATTTTCTTGAGGATTGTGACGGCATTCTTATTAGCTGCCTCCACCGCGCCATTATTCTGAGGTTCTGTAAGGCGAGGAATGATGATGCTTGATTTTGTATTTGGCTTGCAATTGCTCAGTCTCAGCCTGGAAATGTGATCCATTATCACTGAAGATTTCATGTAGACAACCTTATCGAAAGATGATATTGGTTTGTATGAACTTTGCCACATTTTCGTATCTTACTTGGCCATTTTGATCTGATTATACCCGGCATACCCATCCATGAAGGATAATAACGCGTGATCTGCTATATTATCTACCAATATGTCGATATGTGGTAAAGGGAAATCGTCCTTGGGTCTCGCTTTGTTCAAGTCTCTGAAATCAACCCAAACTCGGATTTGCCCATCCATTTTTGGTACAGGGACTATGTTAGCCACGCAGTCATAATACTCGGATACTTTGATGAACCCGACTTTGAATTGCTTATCGACTTCTTCTTTGATCTTAAGAGCCCATTCAATCCTCATCCGACGAAGCTTCTGCTTTACAGGTTTGAAACCTGGTTTGATTGGAATCTGGTGCTCTGCAATATCTCTGTCTATCCCAGGCATGTCCTTGTAAGACCAAGCGAAAATGTCTTTGAACTCGTGTAGGAGGTCGACGAAATTGGCCTTTTCGGACGGGTTTAAAGTCATCCTTATCCTAAGTTCTTGGGGTTTTAGTTCGGTCCCTACGTTGATGGGTTCGGTATTTTCTATAACTGGTACTCCTTCCCCCTCCTGTATTATTTCTTTAATTATATAGGGAGGTAATGAAAGTCCTAGACCTCTAATTAGACTCCTCTAATTAGTTCATTAAATTATATTAACTTAATGATTTAGGATCTAGTTATCATGCATGCAAATATAAAAGCATAAATATAAAGATAAGAAGAAATTTCCTTACAATGAGAAATTTTCGGTCAAAATGGGCACAATAAGAAACTCTTTTCTTATTGTTCTTGAGCATGTAATTAGTGGATGATCCTCCAAAAACAACCTCCAAAGTATAAGGTCTCCTTCTTGTTGCACCCAAGAATCAACCCAAATAATCTTAGCTTATTATTAACTAGATAATAAGTAAGACATTATACTACTAATATTATTGTATTACTACACTAGTAATATGATATGAATATTAGTTTGCATGTGAGTTTTTGAGAGATGTTGAGTTTAGAAAGAGAAGTAAGAATAAGCATGTATCAAGTAGTAGGAAAAATTAACAACAATAGTCCCTTTTAAATGCTCTTAGGCCGGCACTACCAAGCCACATAAGGCTATTATTTTGCTTATTTTATTCACATGCAAATGACTTAAGTGTAGGTGGTAATTGTAATGATAATGTGTCATAACATAAGGTGGAGTGTAGGATTAGATGAGAACAATCATCATTGATCTCCATTAGCACTATATCCGGCCTCGACATGTGAAATGTGGTCTATTTTGATTTTTGATATTTGTCCCACAAATACTTATAATCATATGTTTAATTATCTTGTATAATTAAGTGTTAATTTGATCATAAAACAATTATATGACTCAAATTAATAATCAATATACACTCAACTTTTAAGTGATATTTTACCATTATATCAATATATAATGGGCCCCACAATTTCCAGTTAACTTATTTTACAACTCTTTGTAAACATAATTAACTAATTACCTCTACCTCAAAATATATGCATAACCTCAACTAATTTAATAAATTAACGATTAATCACTAAATTAAATCTTATTTAATTGTATTAAAATAAGACGTAAAATTTATTCAGTCAGTTATCGTATAATTGACTAATAAACTTAAGTGGAATGAGTTCTTAACTCAATTTCCAATAAACAACTCTCGTAACTAAACGTACATATCAAATATATGTAATGCCCTAATTAAACTGTATCATATACTCCCTCCAATCCAATCCAAACTACCCACTTGCTTTGGGTGGTCTTCGAGGCAAGACTTTGACCGCATTTTTCTTCCTTTATATATAGAATTATTTTACAAAAAATATAATTTTATGAAAGATATTTCCGTGACAAAACCAAATATATTACTTTCGTCTTTCAAAGTTCTTTATATTCCGATCTATAAACGGTCAAAGTTTTGAAAGTTTGACCTCCAAAAAGCAAGTGGGTAGTTTGGATTGGATTGGAGGGAGTACAAATAGTTAGTATTCTATTTGGGTCTCATCCTATAGGTGTGACCTAAAGGGATCAGTTGATCACCGCCGTCATACGACAATAACGTCAAACTCTAGTCAGCTGAGCGTTACCGATTTACGTTAATCAACTGACGTGGAGTATCAAAATATACTAATAATTCCACGTATATTCCAAATGAGATTTATTATATAAATGCACTATTGAGGAGGCCACTTACTCCAACAATCTCCAACTTGTCCGGTACAAGTTGTGCATATAGCAACACTATTGCGGAGGACTCCTCCTCCTACAATATCTCCCACTTGTCTCGACAATATGTGTGCTATCGATTCTCTTGTCTCTTTTGTGTCACATCTTCCCACTCATCTCAAGGTGTCTTACAGGTCGCACTTGCGATTGAAAATTATAAATAGAGTGGTTTTCTCGATCTGGGAGAATAATTGTCTGACCGGAAAATCTACCAGAGATCTCTTCCGAGCGTGGCCACGCATTTCTAGTTACTACTCCTCGAGTGACCCGAAGATGTTAATACCCAACGTGGGTGGGCAATTCCTTTTGACCCATCTTACACTGTATAATGCAGATCACCATGACCAAGAAGATGTCCATCAGCCTCCTTTCACGGCACGACCTAGGACAAAAACCAAAGTCCATTGCAAACTACACTGACTCAGGTAAATGCTCGCCAGTCTAAAGAATCGACTCATAGGAATAAAATAGAAATCCCCGCCACGACCACGCTTCAACAATTTTGATAAGGGACTCTATTATGGTCACTGCCCGTCAGAGTGTCTCAACAGTCTGTCTATGTAAACGACCAGTCATCTCCATGACCCCATGGTGTTGAACCAACCATTGATCGACTTACAATCTAGTCACTTCGAGACGTCACCTCAAATGAATTACTAGGGACAAAACACTAAGTTCATCATGTTCACTTGAATTGGGTCCAACCTTTCTTTTAACCAATTCGGATAAACATACTATTAAAAATTAGTCGAACTAACTCAAGAGTTTTAATGAAACTCTAACAATGAATGCGATTATCAAATATGTAAAAAAATTGATACGCTATCAATAATTTCATATCTCATAATCTCTAGCAATTCAGGTACATATTTCAAACCCCATTGAAATGACATGACTATCATGTTCAGCCTGCAAAAGCATAGCTAATGGATTAGCAATACTTGCATCTTTCCCATCTTTCTTATTGCTATTTCTCTTTGTCTACGTAATCTCATATTACATAAAACTATCTCAGTACGTGTCTAGGTTTGTATCTAGACTTAGGACTCTTGGCCTAAAGGTAGCTCCCACTCTTTTACCAGTATCATGGGATAGGATATACAACTATAGGAACTACTTCTAGTCCCTCCAATACTGTCGAATCCAAGCTAGTTTCATATGCATCATCAAATGATGCAATGTACTCCATTTCCGTTGTGTAATCCGCAATGATAAACTTCCTGGAATAATTCCAGTGGATACATGACATTTGTATTTCGAAATATCACTCCTACTTGGAACCTTTCCAATAATCCTTTCTGCTTGGTACTTTTCCAACAGATAAATCTTCTATAAAACACAGCCTGGTCAGTTTGGAAACTGAAGTCTGTGTAACCCCTTACACGCAACTCACTTTAAACTCTAAACACATGGAACATATCTTTAGTCCTTCGCAAGTACTTAAGGATGTTCTTTATAGCTATCAAGTGACTCTCACTTGGATTTGATTGCAAACGACTTGTCATGCTCAAAGCATGCGAAATGTCGGATTGAGCATACATCACAGCATAATTGATCCCGCAGCGGAAGCAGAAGGAATCAATTATCATGTGCTCAAATTCCTTGAACTAATCAAAGATCTTATCAACATAATAATTTTGACTTAATGCTAATATCCTTTTAGATTTATCTCCATAAATCCATATATCTAAGAGATGTATTCTACTTCTCCAAAATCTTCCATCATCTAAAATGATCAATATGTCCCACATATAAGACTGATGAAAACTACATTACTCCCACTAAACTTCATGTATCAACATAATTCCTCGAGATGTCGAGAGATTATTTTATGACATGATTGACACACTAATTCCAACTCTTTAGTGCTTACTTAAGCCTTTCTCTTAAATTTGCACATTTTCTTAGAATTGATTGGATCTATCAACCATGTGATTTATATCTTATATTCAACCTCTTCTAGAATCGCATCAAGAAGGCGGTTCTTGAGATCCAATTGCCATCATACTATTATGATATGCTTTAATCACTAAGTATTTTCGAATGGATCAAAGCATTGCAATTGGTGCAAATTCTTTGCCTACCAATTTATCTTTGCAAATATTTTAATGTTCATCCATGCAAATTTCGATCTTAAAAATCAATTTACATTGAAGAGGTCGTACTTCTTCAAGTAAAATTTACCAGGTCACATACCTGACCATCATACATGGAGTGCATTACGAATCGCATGACTCTAAGCTATATCATGAAGTTGGGACTAGAAACAGTCTCTTATAATTCACGGGTGATTCACTTTCTCAAAGTAATACGAATTCATCATTGTTAAAGAGTGAAAAATTCCACCTGACCTCCTAGGTTCCGAAGAAACAACTACTGAACAAGCAATGAGGAAACTTTTTCCGGACCATATGCTCAGTTTGTGGCTCTTGAAACATTTTCTCCCACTCTGTCTTATCAAGAAATCATCGTATTTATATTGAAAGACAGCATCACGAGTCACAAACGCTTTGTTCTCGTGGTCAATGTAGGATTATTGAGCACTTGTTTCATTCGGATAACTTACAAATTAGGTACGCTACCCATCCATATCGTATATAGAATAAAATCAGACTGTTTTAAATGTGCTTTAATATGGTGGGAAAAGAAATAGCAGACAAAATAATAAAAGCCCAAGGTTAGTCAAGTGGCTCAGTGTGACTTGACAAAGACAAAACCATATCGTATAAGGTTCTGTTTCTCTATTCAACATCACCTTATCTCATAATGTGTGTTAGAGAAGTTAACTCGTGAAACCATTTCACAATACTTTGGTGAAAATCAAAGTCAATACTTAGATATTTCTATTACGATTTGGTCGTAAGTCCTTGATCTAATACTCTTGGTGGTTAACTACTTCACATTGAAGCTCTTTGAACTTTTCAAATATTTCTCTTAGCACCTCATTAAGTAGAGTCAAACAAAATATCTACTTAAATCGTCGGTAAATAAAGTGAAGTAGTCATCACCATCTCTGGTTGTGTTTGTTATTGGACCACACATATTCTTATGTAATAGGGCCAATAACTCACTAGTTCGATTTCCTTTTCAACAAAAAGGGCACGAATCATCTTGCCTTGAATACAAGATTCGTACACACCATAAGATTCAAAATCAAATGTTTTAGATGTGCTACACAATCCAGAATTAAGATTAGATTTGGGTCACTAATTTTGAGCCTTTTACAATCTATATGACAAGAAATTTCTAGTTTAGGTCAAGAATATAATTACCTTTGATTGGTATGGGATAACCATTGACCAAGTATAGGTATAAAAAGATACAACGCTTGTTCCATTCACAAAAGTGAAACACTTGTGTCGTACACTAAAGTGGATACTATAATATTTATTTAGAGGTCATGTACATAATAACTTTTATTAAAGTATACCTCTAAATCCAAAACTAGATTCAGCACATTATAACTTTTATATGTCTCTATAGAATTAAAACTACAATAGTTATATTTCCCTTGTAGGTCGACATTTAATCTATTGGAGTGAGTGTCCTCAACAATAATGTGATCACATGATTAAATCTCAATAATAAGAATACAAAGAGATGATGAATATTATAGTCAACTGGTCAACAGAAATCGGTAACGATTAGGTCAATTGAGTTTGACGTTACTGTCGTATGACGGTGGTGATCAGTGTATCCCTTGAGGTCACACCTAAAGGGCAATCCCCTAATCATGTACATTAATTAATTGTATAGCGATACAGATTAATTAATCCCTTAAATTGAACTAAGTTTATATTGTAAGTGAGAATTATATCTTATTTTAATATGATTAAATAAGATTCTTTTTAGTAATTTAATTGTTATATTACTAAGAATGCATTATGTTTATGAAACATTTGAGATAAGCAAAATTGGTTGATTATAATTAACCAAAATTGTTGTGGATTATATTAACCAAATATGAGATGACCCATTTTATTTGCATGTAATTATAAAATGTGACTTAAAATGTTAAGTCTAATTTATTTGTTATGGAATTACATTTAAATTAGTTAAATGTACACTTATAAGCAAATATTACATGTTACATGTCACATGTCACATGTCACATATGTGACAAATGACAAAATCACAAAGATAAAATGGACTCCATTTTACATGTGAGGCACCGGTTTTTGTGAGCTACAAGGGTAGGGATTTAGGTCATGATTTGTTGTTCTAATTAAGAATAAAAAAACAACATGATTACTACCTAAACCTATACCATAGCTAGTTTCTTGTGAAGAACAAAAGGAAAAGGCAACACCCTTCCCCATAGGGTTACTATCATTTTATACTAGTGTAGTATATTTAGTATTGATTAAGGAGTGTCTTGGGTGCAACTTATTGGAGAGTTCTTATAGTAAGAACTAGGAGTTCATCCCTAATATTGTAAGCTCAATAACAAGATTTGGAAGGTGTCCAAATCTTGTGCCCATATTGCCAAAATCATATGTGAGGAAAAGTTTCTTCTTATTTTGTATTTTTTTGTTATGCATGCATAAGATACACTAGTTTAATGAGTAAACTAAATGTAATATAATATTAGAAATGTCTAATATTGAGTTTAAGAAACATACAAGCGGTATCAAGAGCTTTGGTTGTTGCATGCATAATCGATTTATAGTTATTTCGAGTTAATGTAACTTAAAGAAAACTAGTAATTTGTGTTTTATGAGATAAAACCACAAAGTTATTTGCATGTTAATATATTCTGGTCCTAATATGATTTTAGGTCATTTTTATGATTTATAGAAAGTTATATTGCTCAAATATGATTTTTGGTGTTTTTATTACATTTTAATGAGTAAAATGATGTTTAAAATGCTTAAAATAGTTATACATATCTTTTGATCGTGAAATTTTTACACTATTTCAAAAATGCATTTTAATTGGTGTATGTAAAATTTAGTGTGAAGTGGACTTATTTCTCATGATTTATGATTTTTATATGATAAAATGGAATAAATAAAGGTCAAATAGTTAAAATTACTTCCACTTTGAATCTGACCATGAAATTTTATTATATTGTCACATCCATGTTTTCTTGTTATAGTGGAAAATTTGAGACTAATGTGATTTGTCTAGCATGATTTATGAATTTTTAATAGAAAAATGGCATAAATAGTGACTTATTTAGCAAATATAGCTAAAATAAATTTGATGTTATGAGAAACTTATTCCTGGTTGAATAAATGTCCCATATTTCAGATCTTAAGTTGAAAATTTAATGTGATTAATTTTAGCATGCATTATGTATTTTATTTGATCAAACCGATAAAGCGCAACCAATTTTTCTCGAAATCGATTCGAAATTTTTAACCTTGATTTTGACATTATGAGTGTCATGGAAATTTTCCAGAATGTAAAAAAACTTATAATTCAAATTTTGAAATTATTGTAATTAAATTTGGATTTATTTGATTAAAATATGATTTTAAACTCTAATTTTGAGCAATTATATAACAACAAGTTGAATTACTGTCAAAAATTGAGTGATGACTAATTTTTGAGTCCTAAATCATTTGGGATAATTAACTTGGACTTAAATATGATTTAAGTATTGTTTGTTGATTTTAAAGTGTTATTATCAAGCATTTCCGTAAAACCGGGTTATATACGATATAAACCGTATTATAGGGCTATTTGGCATTTAAAACGAGCATGTTTTATACATATTATTATGCTGCATATATATTATGAATGTCATATTTTTATTTATGTAACTTTGAATTATGTAATTTTTCCTTGTATGGCCTTAGTTTTAATCGATATTGCCCGGAATGTAAGGGAATATTGATTCGGTTGTAATTTAATGTGATCTCGTATCACTTTTGTTGTATTATTTTATTGTACAAATGTATAATAGGAAATTATTGTAATTTTATTATATATTTTGTAATTATTTGTAATAACAGAATTTCCTAGGACGGTGCCATTCGGAAAGGAGTTCCGAGAGAGACGGTGACCTTGGGAGGCGTGCTTATGAAGTTCAAGGGACCAAAGGAGTTGGTTTCCGAATTTGTAATATATTACATGATTTTCTTTTCAATGAAAGGCCATACTAGAAGTTTTACTTTTATGTTTGCATTTTATTTAATATGTTTGCATGCATTGCCAAATCACCATAACATAACATGCATATTTTATCGAGTATTCGACCGTGTCAATTAAAATTATCGTTAATTCATCGATATAGTTCACTTAAACGAGATAGATAATAAATTGACAAGACCTCTCATAATAAATAATTGAGATCAAGCCTTACCAAATGATAGAACCTATGAATCCCAATTTCGCAAGGAAGTAGGCTCGGCTCACCGGGGTGCTAAACTTGTTACGTTGGGTAAGTGGGCTAATAAAGGTTATTATTTCGAAATTTGGATTGAGCTCAACGGAAGTATTCGCGACCGTAGCCGCATGTGTTCCGGGCTTAAGATAAATATTAAAGTAATATTATCGACCGAGAGTTCTAATGTAGAATCGATTAAAGAGTTAATCCACCGAATTATGTTAATGAGGGATGAATCGGCTTACCGTGCCCAAGTTGATATGAATTTGGATCTCGGAATCATTTATAACAGTTGGGTAGAGGTCACTATTTAAATGTTAAAACTTGTTTAAAATGTTTACAAGTATATTTAAACTGATACATGTTGACATTTCCTTTATGTCTTAAAAATATGTAGTCACAATTGTTTATTCGCAATGGGAAAAGCTAATTCATCCACCACCACCAATGCTTCAACTCTCACGAATGTCTCATGGCTTCGATCCTTTATGGATCGATGCAAGTTAGAAAAGAATGGTGCTAATTTTGTCGATTGGGATGCGCAACACCGCTTGGTCGCGGAAGGTGATGACAAGCTTCGTTACCTTACCAAAGCCTCTCCCGAAACACCTAATGAAAGGTACACCGCAGCCGCAAGGCGAGCCTATAAGGCTTACCATAAAGAGTCCGCCGCGATTAAAATTGTTTTGATCTTCTCAATGGAGGCCGATCTCCAAAGGAGTGCCATAAAGATGAGCACGGCCTATGAGATCTATGCCAAGCTTGTGACCATGTTTTCACAAGCTCGTAGGATCATACAATATGAGACGGCTTCCGAATTTTTCCGACACGAACCTAAAAAAGGGCCAAATGATTAGCCCTCATGTACTCAAATTGATTGAGCATGTTGAGACTCTTAAATTGCAAGGGGTGACCATTCTCGAACAACTCGTTATTGACCGAGTTTTACATTCCTTGGGAAAATCAAAGCATATGTGCAGTTTAGGGTAAACTACAATATTCAAAACATGAAAACATTTCTTCATGAATTGCACAAGATGCTTGTGCAAGCAGAGAGAGACATGGGGCTAAATGTTAGCACCACCAAGGATGTGCTCCATATTAACAATAAGAGCAAGGGGAAGTTCAAAAGGGGTGGTAGTAAAAGGAAGATGCCCTCAACCTTCAAAGGCAAGGGAAAAGCTATTGAGAATAGCTCTCCCAAACCACAAAAGGGTGCCTCCTATGAGGACAAATGTCATTATTGTAATGGCATAGGGCATTGGAAAAAGAATTGCCCTAAATATCTAGGAGATATCAAAGCTGGAAAGATTGTTTCAGTTGGTAAATAATTATCCCTATCGATTATGTTATGATCTCATCTTTGGTATAAGATACAAGTTGTGATTCTTACCCTTCTTATTGTAATTAGGGCATGCAAGCAAAGATAAAGGCAAGGACAAGCAAGCCTAAGAAGGCTCTTCAAGGGAAGCTAAGGTAGCCACCCATGGTTGAACACCTAAGGAAGCTTGGCCTCGAGATAGTCTCCCCTTTTTGATTGTATTACGGTTGTTTAGAACTTTTTATTTCCTTGTTGGACATGGAAGCTTTATTTTCAAGAACAAATTGTTGTAATTGAATATTTGGTGACTTGGTTTTCAACCCAAGTCACTAGGTTTGTGGAAACTTTTGTCATTCTAAAATTATCATTATACACTACTTGCACTTAAATAACGTAAATTGTATCGACTCAAATCGATGATATTAGTATTATGATGATTAGATCATTGTAATAAGTTCAAAAGCTAAGAATTCAATTCGCACTTTGAAAGATCAATTGCTAAGTCAAAATTGAGTTATTGAACTCAAAGTAGGGAACCTACCAAACCAATTGGTCACACCACTTATAAAGATAGTATTTGACATGAATATGAGTTCAACTCTTTAGCTTATAGAACTAGTCTTTCTCGAAGCTAATATTCGATGTCTTTACAATAAAGTCTTTAATAGATCACTTAAGGTCATGTTGCGATACTTCTACCTCCCTCACGAGTATGAGTACAAAATTTTTTGTGGCTCATAAGGCTATCTTTAAAGAAAATAGTTGTATTTTTCTAAAGATAGAGTGGGAGAAAATAAGCCACAACGTAAAACTAGTTAGGAACTAGTGAGGAAACCAAAAGAAAATGTTATTAGGTTAGACTCAAAACTAGTGAGGAGACCAAAAGAAAGCGTTCTTAGGTGAATCCTTAGACTAGTGACGAGACCAAAAGAAAATGTTCTTGATATAATAACATTATGATCTATGAAGTGGAAGTACCTAGAAATTTTAAAATTCGATTTTCTAACATAAGAGACTTATGAAACTAAATGGAATCTATGCAAAGAAGATGTTTTATTTGGAGTTGTCCAATTATAGTTGCATGGATAGACATGTAGATGTCTCCAAAAGCTAAGTTAATGCGTAACTATGCTTAGATCCAAATCATCAGTGAAATACCTCATAGTAGGTGAGTACAAGATACACAAGAAAACCACATGTCCAAATAGGGATTTGGAATAGGATGTGTACATGACATGATAAGTGATATTTTGTACTAATTTATCCCCCGTTTTAGCTCGATTTCTACATGATTTATGCACTTTGTTAAGTGATTAACGAGCTAATATTGCTATTCTAGTTGCTTTGCGTGCTTTGTCTCGTTTTATAGGAAATGAAGCGGTTTTGCTATATTTTCTTACTATTTGGAGCAAAGGCACTAGAATACGAGTTTTCAAGGAACCGATGATAGCCATTTCACAATTTGACTACGATTCCGCTACATCCTTCCTCGAATGGACTTATCTTAGACTTTGACTTTGTTTCTCAAAGGAAAACATCAACCCAAGTCAAATGAGGACTAGCCCAAGCCCAATTACGTGTTACATTGACCAAGACCAAGGCATAGGATTCCGTGCCCAAAGACGAAATTGGAAGAGACGGAAAAATCCATCTGGGTTACATACCCGATCGGATTACCACATACCCAATCGGGTATGTTTGCGGGTGAACGTCTCTTGGCTCTTCTTCTACCAAGCTTAAATGGAGTGATTAAAGGCTTTGTCTAGGGTATGAATTTGGACAAAAAGCAGCAGCCATGCAGCCCTATAAAAGCCAAGGATCACAACACAACTTACATATAATCTACACAACTTAGAATACAATTTACACAACTCACAACCTAGCATTACATCTTTCTTTTATGCAAGTTTTAGTTCATAGTTTATGCAATTCTAGACTAGTTTTTACAGCAATTTCCTAGTACTTCTCTAGTGTTTCAATAAGTATTTGCAATTACATTGGGTTGGATATTTGTTCTTTACTTTCGTTCTTATATAATTTGCATTCCAATCTCGGTAATTCTCTATCCTTCACTTATGCAATTTTCATCATGAACTTTAATCTAATTAGTATTGTTTTCATATTATTGTTGTTAGGAAACTCATCTAAAAGTAATCTAGTCAAGACCGAAATATTGTTTAACATGTCATATTGTATTTTGCCTAATCATATAATCATGAAACTCATCATTAGAATCATTATTAATATAATCACCATAATCATTGTAGTACTTCTATTTCATAGTTTAATTTCTTACATCTTTTTCTTATTAATTTACTTAATCACATAAATTAGATATAACATTGTAAGGTTATCATTGTGTAAATACAATAAATAGAATTGTAATATTGAAATGATTTACTAGTTAAATGAATTAAAAGAAGAGTCGATACCAATAGAACCAGCTAGTTTGTTTCTTCCTTTGTTTGTGTCAAATTCTATAACTTTTTTTAGTGGTCATGAACAATTGTTTGTATTAGTCAATTTTCGTCTTAGAAACGAGAGTTGGGATGGGAATTAGGACTACCAATAGGGGTTTAGTGACCTAACCAGGTTGAGAGGACGTTAGGACCCATTAAAAAGTCGGTACGAATCCGAGAGGAATATACCGCTACAAGGCTTAGACAATCGTAGTAATTCTAATGTTGGTATCAATAAAGCTTTTGAATCATTTGACATGAATTTCTCTTTCTCTATAACAATTTGATTAGATAGTTTATTTTACTGTTTTAGATAGTTTATTTTATTGTTGTTTAGTTAAGTTTTCTTTACCGTCATTTTATTATCTTTCTTAGATAGTTTACTTTATTGTCATTTTATTAGTTTAGTTAGGTAGCTTTTCAATACTTGTCATTTTAATTATTGTCAATTAGATTAGATTTATTTTATTGCAATTTACATACTTGTCATTTAAATATCGTCATTTACATACTTGTCATTTTATTTCATGTTAGTAGTTTAGACAACCACCTCAAATGAATCGGACTTAAATGAAAATCACTCCATAGCAATTCATAGTTTACACGTACTCCCTGAGAATCGACACCCTACTTCCCTAATTACATTCCTTATGTTGTTAGCCTAAGTGTGGGTAATTACTTTTGTATCGGGCTCGCGACAAGCACGGTCATGACACAAGCCTAAGGTATCAACCTAGAGGTTATGATGATCTTTTATATTATGAGATATAAGAAGATTTTCACTCGAATTGTCGAAAAGTCATGTAGAGACATGAAGTTCAGTGGGATTTTAAAGTCATGTGTGGACATGAAGTTAAGTGGAAGCAAAAGTTATCATGTCAAGACATGAAGTTCATTGGGAGAAATTGTTTTCCACGTGAATGACGAATCACTCATTGTGAGTGACGTATCCGTGTTACCTTTTTGAAAAGAATGGTTGGATTTTAATGCTGGACGAGAGAGGGCAACATGTATACTAAAATCAAAATCTATTGTGGAATAGAAGATTTTAGTTTGGCATTTAGAAAAGTGTCTTATATCGATAAGATCCTTAATCTATTTCAACAAGTTAAATTAAGTTATTCATGTTGATGAAGGTGGGATCACTATGAAAGGGTCATAGTCATCCACTGAACCCAAGAGTTGTTGATCTCATGAATACTAATGTTTACGCCATTAGGCCAATCATGTATGCCATTACATCCATGTACCTAAATGTATTGTATGCTGGGAGCATGACAAGCGTATAACAAATCAATCCACATGAGTGTCATTGGATAGCCTACTAGAAAATCCATAGGGTTCTGAAGGAGAACTAGGGATTCGTTCTTATGTGTTGTAGAGAAAATTTGGATATGTGGTAAAGTTACACAACCCAAATTTCCAAACTTATAAGGATTTGTCGAAATCCTAGGCGTATTTTTGTTATACAAGAAGCGAATAACTAAAAGGATGATTGAAGAGTCAATCATTATAAACTCTTTAAATAGAGACCTAGTACATTATGATGAGGATAAGGTGGCTTACAAGGAGCTAATGGTAGATCCTTTCACCTAAATACCTATCAGTTATCATGATAACGAGTGGGAGCATCTTTCAAGTTAAAGAGCCCAACACTAGATTGAGATCTAGACACGTATGTAGATGAATTCATGTTATTAGGAATAACGTTGGATGGAAGGAAAAAGGCAATTCACAAGGTTGGAATAAATGAATATATGGTATATTCTGCACTGAAACTATTCAGAAAAGACAACTAAACAATGACAAATTGAGCTAAGATTAAGACACTTGCAAGTACTCTGTTTCTGTTTGAATTGATTGTTAAAGAACAAGGATAGGACCTTAACCAAAGCACAAAGCCAATGGTTGAGGGTTGAACCTTGATCCCAGCACACAGCTAAGGACCCAAGCTCACTTCCAAGCACAAAGCAAAGGAAGTTGTCTCAAGCACACAGCCAAGAGATGCAACAGAAACAAGGTTTCAGTTTTATGTTTTACTTCAAATCTGATTTGCATTTCATTAGGTAAAGGCCTTATATAGGCAACAAGGATACAACTCAGACGTTAGGAGATATCTAGGGCCACAAAGGCTTACAACATGAAACAAAATAACAGCTACAAACTTGCAGGAAAACTGACATAAAGTAGATAAAGCAGAAAAGTAATTCTAATAGGACAATCTGCCTTAATGGGTTTGTTGGGGTTGAAACTGGTGGAGGGGTGGACTTCTGAGCTTGATTCTTGAGCTCAACTGAAGTGGGATGGATGCCAAAGGTCCTTCTAAAAGGCCCTCGAGTTTGTTTGATCATAAAAGGAAAGTTTGATAGTGACATGTTAACTACTGCAAAAAGGCTGAAATCTGGACAGTCTGAAGTTGTCCCTAAGCTAACTCTTTGTGTGTTTGTTTCTGGGGAGGGAAGTCCTGGGGAAAGTTGTAGAGGACCTTCCCAAGACATAGGTTTGAGGGTTGGTTAGGCTTGTTTGATTGTGTGGGGCCCCATGGACCTTGTTTAGAAAGGCTGTGATAGGCTGTTTTTGGCTGGGGGCTGTTTTTGTTGTGTTGGGTTTGTTGGGCTGTTGGCTGAGCTTTGTTGTGGCCTAGTCTTGGGAAGTGGATGGCTAGGCTTTGTTCTGGTTGTGGTGGTGTTGTCTTAGCAGGCTTGAAGTGGTTGTGGCTTGGACTGAATAGAACATTGTCATAGCTGGTCATGGTGTTGTCTGAATGTAGGTTGTTGTTTTGATGTTGAGTCTTGTCTTGAGTTTGTGTCTTGTCTTGAGCTCGTGTCATGGCTCGTGTCTTGGCTTGGTCACATACTCCCGTTGCAACCTCCTTTTCTTGAAAAGGATTTGCCCTCAAATCTTCCTCACCTTCATCATCTGATTCACCATGGTAAGGACTCAGGTCTCCAACATTGAAAGTACCATGTACACCATAGCTTCCTGGTAGATCCACCTTGTAAGCATTGGTGCCTATCTTCTCCCATATCTCAAATGGTCCATCAGCCCTTGGCATGAGCTTGTTTCTCCTCTTGTCTGGAAATCTCTCTTTTCTTAAATGCAACCATACAAGATCCCCTGCCTTGAATTCCCTTGCTTTCTTAGGCCCCTTGGACCTAGCTTTGTACAACTCATTGGAACTTTCAATCTGCTTCTTGACTTGCTCATGAATCTGTATCATTTGCTCAACTCTTTTCTTTGCATCATAGCTTGCCTTGTTTCCTTTGACTGGTGCTAGGTCTGTAGGCATGAGAGGATTAGTGCCATAAACTGTTTCAAAAGGACTTTTACCTGTGCTGCTGGAGGGAGCTCTGTTGAAGGCAAATTCAGCTTGTGCTAGTTTGAGGTCCCAATCTTTTTATGACTTAGAAACAATGCTCCTTAAGATCTTCCCTAGTGTTCTGTTAGTGACTTCTGTCTGCCCATCAGTTTGGGGATGGTGAGAAGTACTAAACAATAACCTGGTCTTCAACAGCTTCCACAAGGTTCTCCAGAAATGGCTCATGAACTTTGTGTCTCTATCTGAGACAATGCTTTTAGGGACCCCATGTAACTTGACAACCTCCCTAAAGTATAGTTCAGCTACCCCCAATGCATCCTCAGTCTTCTTACAAGCAATGAAATGTGCCATCTTGCTGAATCTATCTACAACCACCATTATTGAATCCTTTCCCCTTTGAGTTCTAGGTAAGGCTACAATAAAGTCCATACTGAGGTCTTCCCATGGCTTGTTGGGTACTGGAAGGGGTGTGTAAGGGCCTGCTTGAAAGTGTGCCTTGGCTAGTTGACAAGATCTGCATCTCTTGAGGGCATCTTGCACATCACTGAGCATCTTAGGCCAATAGAACTGATCTTGTAAGATGTCATAGGTCTTCTGTACCCCAAAGTGACCAGCAAGGCCATTGGAGTGAACATCTTTGACCAGTAGTCCCCTATAAGGTCCCTTAGGCACACACAGTTTGTTCCCATAGAATAAGTATCCTTCTTGAGCTGTGTATTTGCTCCCTTTCTTGACTTGCCCTTCTTGGTGTACCTCCCATTCATGCTTGAAGTCTGGGTCCTCTTGATAGAGCTCTTTCATAAATTCAAACCCCAACACCCTTTGCTCCATGAAGGTCAACATTACAGACCTTCTAGACAATGCATCAGCTACAACATTGTTCTTACCTGCTATGTACTTGCTGGAGAATGAGAAGGATTGCAAGAACTCTACCCATTTGGCATGCCTGGGGTTGAGTTTGTGTTGTCCATTGATGTATTTGAGAGCCTCATGATCAGAATGAAGCACAAAAGGCTTAGGCTTCAAGTAGTGTCCCCAATGATTCAAGGCCCTCACAATGGCATAGAATTCCTTGTCATATGTGGAATAGTTAAGCTTGGCCCCATTTAGCTTCTCACTAAAGTATGCCACAGGTTTCTTTTCTTGAGTAAGCACAGCTCCTATGCCAAGACCACTGGCATCACACTCTACCTCAAAGAGTTTGTTAAAGTCTGGTAGAACCAATATTGGAGACTTGAACAATAGCTCTTTGATCAGATTGAAGGACCTTTCAGCCTTCTCATTCCACTTGAACTCTCCCTTCTTCATGCACTCAGTAATAGGGGCCATGATTGAACTAAACCCTTGTATGAACCTCCTATAGAAAGATGCCAAACCATGGAAACTTCTTACATCAGTAACAGTTTGGGGAATGGGCCATTCCTTGATTTCTTGCACTTTCTCAGGATCAACTGCTACCCCTTTCTTAGAGATGATGAACCCAAGGAAGTAAACCTCAGGCTGCATGAAGGTGCACTTCTCTAGCTTGCCATACAAATTGTTTTCTCTTAGGACCTCAAACAACAACTTCAGATGTTGCAAATGTTCTCCCTTAGTTGAACTGTAAATAAGAATATCATCAAAGTAAACCACTACACACTTGCCTAAGTAAGGCCTTAGGACCTCTGTCATAAACCTCATGAAGGTGCTAGGGGCATTAGACAACCCAAAAGGCATCACCAGCCATTCATAGAGCCCATGTTTAGTCTTGAAAGCTGTCTTCCATTCATCCCCTGCTCTGATCCTCACTTGGTGGTAGCCCCGCCTTAGATCAATCTTAGTGAACACTTGAGCCCCACTTAGCTCATCCAGAATATCATTAAGTCTAGGTATGGGAAACCTATACTTGATGGTAATGTTGTTGATGGCCCTACTATCAATACACATACGCCAAGTCCCATCCTTCTTTGGCACAAGCAAGGCTGGTACAGCACAAGGACTGAGGGACTCTATGACATAGCCCTTGTTGAGTAGTTCACCTACTTGAAGTTGGAGCTCTTGTGTAGCCTTAGGGTCACTCCTGTAGGCTGGCTTGTTGGGTAAGATAGCTCCAGGCACTAGGTCAATGTGGTGCTCTATCCCTCTAAGTGGTGGCAGTCCACTAGGAAGCTCAGTAGGGAAGACATCACCATAACTTTTTAGGATAGATTTGACCTCTTCAGGGATATCAATGATACTCATCCCAGTCTCCTTGACTAGCAATATGTATACAGGTTGTAGCTCACTTAGCTCTTGTGCTATTTCTGATTCACTTATCAACATGACTTCTTTGGAAGCCTCACTCATGGGGTTTGGGTTGATCTTTAAAGCAGGTGGTAAAGGTGCTAGGGTGATCTTCTTCTTCCCATACTTGACGGTGTAAGTGTTGTCTCTCCCATGGTGTATGGCATCCCTATCAAACTCCCATGGTCTCCCAAGCAGAAGGTGACATGCATCCATAGGTAGAACATCACAAAGACTCTCATCCACATACCCTTTACCAATTGAGAAAGGTATAACACATTGTTTATCCACCTTGATATCAGCCCCTTTGTTTAGCCATCTGAGTTTGTAAGGTAGGGGGTGGTCTTTGGTGGGTAGAGCTAGCTTGTCTATCAGTGTTTTGGAGGCCACATTAGTGCAGCTTCCCCCATCAATAATGAGGTTACATACTCTACCCTTGATGGTACATCTGGTCCTAAAGATCTGGTGTCTTTGGTCCTCTTCCAAAGGTTGTGGTTGAGTCTGCATTACCCTCCATGTTACCAAACTTAACCCTGCATCAGGCTCTATCAACTCCTCACTAGCCTCTACCTCAGGCTCTTCCATCTCTTCATCACAGACCAACACTTCATCATCTCCCCAATGGATTACTTCTAGGGTACTCAAAGCCCTTTTAGATGGACATTCTCTAGCAAAATGTCCATACCCTTGACATTGAAAGCACTTTTTGAGAGGGGTAGTCTTCCTTTGGCCTGCCTCAACAGCCTTGCCTTTATAAAGGTTGAAAGGAGTCTTAACAGGAACCACAGGTTCTCCTATCTTAACTCCTACAAAAGGTTTGAAGGTGGGGGTTCTGGAAGGTGTCTTAGAAACACTGGCCTTTCCTTTTCCCAATTTTTCTACCCTTAAAGACAGGTTGACAGCTTCCTCAAAGGAGTATATGTTTTGTAACCTGACTTTGCTAGCTATCCTTTCATCCAACCCCTCTAAGAACCTTGCTATCTTTTGTTCAGATTTCTCAACAACCTCACATTGTAAAGTGAGTTGTTCAAAGTCTCTTAGGTAGGACTCTAAAGGTCTTTGGTCTTGCTTTAGGTGAGTAAGCTTAATGAACATGTCTTGAGTGTAGTCCCTAGAGACAAACGTAGCTCTCATTTTCTTTTTCAGTTTGAGCCATGACTTTACAGGTTCTTTCCCTTCTCTAACCCTCAAGGTTTTCATGTTTTCATACCAAAGTGAGGCATAGCCTTTTAGTTTCATGATAGCAACCTTAAAAGCCTTTCTATCAGTGTATCCTTTAAACTCAAGACTCTTTCTACAGACCTTAGCCAATCTAAGAAATCATCAGGGTTCAAGCTACCTAGAAAGTCAGGAATCTCTACCTTGATATCTTTGTCTTGGTGTCTGAGAAGACTGTGATCTGAGCCATCTGAATCTTACATTTCAAACTGATCTACAGGTTGTCTCCTCCTTACTCCACCTTGTGGGAAAGGTGCTCCTCTTCCTCGACCTCTGCCTCCCCTTGTATCATTGTTCTGTTGGCCCGCAAGGAGTTCATTGACAGATCTAGAGACCTCCATTACAGTTCTGACAAGATCTTGAACTGTGTTTTCAATACCTGTGATTCTCTCTTCACTCATGGTTGTATTTTGTGTTTTTAATGTAGTTAGGTAGATGAACTCACAAACCAAAGCTCTGATAACCAATTTGCACTGAAACTATTCAGAAAAGACAACTAAACAATGACAATTTGATTGAAGTTCAGACACTTTGCAAATACTCTGTTTCTGTTTGGACTAATTGACAAAGAACTAAGATAGGACCTTAATCAAAGCACAAAGCCAATGATTGAGGGTTGAACTGTGATCCCAGCACACAGCTAAGGACCCAAGCTCACTTCCAAGCACAAAGCAAAGGAAGTTGTCTCAAGCACACAGCCAAGAGATGCAACAGAAACAAGGTTTAAGTTTTATGTTTTACTTCAAATCTGATTTGCATTTCATTAGGTAAAGGCCTTATATAGGCAACAAGGATACAACTCAGACGTTAGGAGATATCTAGGGCCACAAAGGCTTACAACATGAAACAAAATAACAGCTACAAACTTGCAGGAAAACTGACATACAGTAGATAAAGCAGAAAAGTAATTCTAATAGGACAATCTGCCTTAATGGGTTTGTTGGGGTTGAAACTGGTGGAGGGGTGGACTTCTGAGCTTGATTCTTGAGCTCAACTGAAGTGGGATGGATGCCAAAGGTCCTTCTAAAAGGCCCTCGAGTTGGTTTGATCATAAAAGGAAAGTTTGATAGTGACATGTTAACTACTGCAAAAAGGCTGAAATCTGGACAGTCTGAAGTTGTCCCTAAGCTAACTCTTGGTGGGTTTGTTTCTGGGGAGGGAAGTCCTGGGGAAAGTTGTAGAGGACCTTCCCAAGACATAGGTTTGAGGGTTGGTTAGGCTTGTTTGATTGTGTGGGTCCCCATGGACCTTGTTTAGAAAGGCTGTGATAGGCTGTTTTTGGCTGGGGGCTGTTTTTGTTGTGTTGGGTTTGTTGGGCTGTTGGCTGAGCTTTGTTGTGGCTTAGTCTTGGGAAGTGGATGTCTAGGCTTTGTTCTGGTTGTGGTGGTGTTGTCTTAGCAGGCTTGAAGTGGTTGTGGCTTGGACTGAATAGAACATTGTCATAGCTGGTCATGGTGTTGTCTGAATGGATGTTGTTGTTTTGATGTTGAGTCTTGTCTTGAGTTT
>JAIUZE010066650.1:0-76087 GCA_022085475.1 Heliosperma pusillum | reverse complement strand
TTCTCTTTAACGTAGGTGGAGATAAGCTTTGATCGAGGATCACTTGGGGGCCCACTATAAAGACCGTCCACATCACTTAACAAAATAAGGAGATCTGCTTTTAATTCCAAAGCGAGTAGAGCCGCTAAACTATCATTATCCCAAAATATACCAGTTGAATCCTGCAATTTATCTCAAACTGCTATAATTAGAATGTACGGCTTTAAAAATTATATACCGGGTTGAAAATAAGAAAAGCATCTACCATGAACCTAAGATAATTTGTTATCTAAGTTTTAAATAAAACATAGATTTTAACTACCAGGTGCAGGGTTGGATCTTCGAATCTCACAATGACACAAAGATTACCCCAAACAAATGCTGAGAGTAAATCCTTAAGGTGCTTTTCTTATTCTCATTGGATAAATTTTTAAAGTATGCAATATAAAAGAATGACAAAAGCAGCCTTAAGCTTAGTAAGTGAGTATAGAAAACAAAATGTGCGGTTTACTTGTATTTGGGGTATCCCGGTCAAGCGAGGAGAAACTTTTACCTTGTTTAATGTACAACCCTGGTTACAAACGGAAAAAAAGATCCATCAATGAAAAGTTTAAGTCAGTAAACAGTGCATACCTCATAAGGAATATTCCTGGTACTTACTGCATCATTTTCGTTCAATACGGGAACGACCTTAAGATCTAATAACTGATTAACGGTTTCAGTCAATTGTGATCTGAAATGGGGATCCCTAAAGTCATTGTCCGTCACAAGTAGTTGGGCAGAAGTCAGATCCAGCTGCAAAACATACATCACATAATTAAGTTCTGCATATACATACTAACAGCCAGCTTTGTAAGAGAAAAAAAAAGCAGTTACCTGACTAAACAATGTATCATAAAGCGCCATGAGACCATTCTGCCCAACAGCAGCACATGCTTTCCCATCAAGTTCCATTTGTGGCTTTTGAAGGTCGGCAAAACTGTAAAGAAAAAGACTAATATGTCAATATTATCTCGCTTCAATTGCCCCGACATATCTCCAAAGAAAATATATAGGAAACTGAAATTAAATGAGCTAGTCGGGATTTCAAAATGAGAATTGAGTTATTCGTGTTTGACAGCGTATATAGATCATTGCTATGTTTACTTGATATGCATCGTAATTTCTGTTAATAACATAGATTATCTACTAGTAACTCGCTGGTTGATTTCCTAAAGTTATGGGAAGTCCACATTCACCATAATGACTAAAGAACTAGATAAATACAAGCCAGTGAAAGAAGAACGCAAGCTCGCCTTTTCACCTTTAAAAGGTTGTGGGAGTACAACTTGTAAGCCCTATCTACATTATAGAATTTTAGATACTCTAGATCATGCCAGACTAATTTGCATTCAATGTACCAATGTAACACATAAAGTGCCATGTGTAATACATATGAGAAACTACGTCTCAGACTAAGTTTCCTGAAATTTTCTGAAATAGGCACCAGTGTTATAAGGAACTCAGAAATCTCAATTTATATTCAACAAAAGCATTAAAATGTCATATTGAAGGACTAGCAACTCTTTGTATTCATTATAGGAGGTAGCATTCAATGTAATCAACCTTTCAGCCCATACCTATCACATTATCCTTAGTCCCGACTGTTCAAATTATAACAACGAAGCCTTAGTCTGAAAATAATTTGGGGTACGCAAACATGAATCTTCTTACGGAACTGTCAATATAAGGTAAAAAGTAAAAAAGAAGAAGAAAGTTTGTGGGCCGCTACAGAAATTTACATTCCTTACTCTTATCTGTACTGAGCTAAGTTCACAACCTTTCATAAGAATGCAATTTCTCACTTTACATCAGTGTATCTAGAATACACAATCTACCCAAATTAATAAGCTTTACAAATAAAGAAAGCCAGAAACCTGCTGTTAACCATTTTCCGGAACCTAAGCCTCTGGCGACCGGCACTAACAGCACCTGAAGTCACCAAAATTACTTCGATATCATTAGCATTCAACTCCTTCAACTGCATAAAATTAGTTTACGGGTTACACTCATCGCTTTGAAAGAAACAAAATCATTAACAGAAGCCTCACCCAATGAAGAATGCATTATGACAAAAAATAGCGGCTGCATTCAATTGCAACTCTATTTGAAATAAATGAGCTAAAAGGCTAGAATACCTGCTCGCAAAGTGCACCAAGTCTTCCCACAGCCAGTCTACCATCGTCTCGAGTAACAACAGCAGTCCCAACCTGTCAAATTTGATACTTAGTATAAGCTTATGAACGGATTAAGAAATACTTTCAGATAAAGGAAACAGAGAGCTGCTAGAGAATTAAAAAGTCAAATCCCACACATCGAATATCAGAAATTTACAAATCACAAGGGTTCCTAACTTCCTACTGTGTGTCAACAATTCTTATGTGGAAGACCGATTGAGTTTTAGGTTTTATTATTACTCGTATTAATTAAGATAATAAAATCATTAAGACCTTATCGGAACAGTAATTAGACGGCGATTTTATTACTTAAAGCCTTGGCCGGTTGGCCCCCATTATTATTCTGTCACGACCTCATCCTGCTAGGATTCATAACATTCAGTAAGCTTCTACTGCCTTATCAAAACCTTGTCCTCTAATAAATTCTATTTAGAGAGACGATCTCACGATAAATTATCGACATACCGTAACAAAAAAAAAGCGGTCTTTATTTTTCCATCTCTCCCTTTCATCCCGGATATATCAAAACTTGCAGTAGTTGCAATTAAAGCAAGACAAAATAAGGAAAGTGGGGAAGCTAAAAAAAGGAATTAAAAAAGGAGAAAGTAGGACCCTGAAGGTGACATAGTACACAAGAATTCTGAGAATCTATATCATGAGATCCTAAGATCAAAAATTCAATATCTATTTTCTGCATATCCTTCATTTCCTTTTCATCATTTCCCCACCAATTTTCACACAAGCAACATCATAAAGTAGCCTTAAATCATTAATACATTTATACATCCTTCAATATATGTAAAACATTTATTTGCATCATATCCTAGTAAGAACTAAGAAGTAACAACTAGCAAGTCACTGTATAAGTAATTATATCAGGTCGAACTCCGGATATCGGAATTCTTTTACTCCTATTTTATATCATGTAGGCGCGCTGTATTATACGGAGTGAGTCAATTTTGCCTTTTTAAGGAAAACCTTAAAAATTTAAAAGTTAACAAAATTTATATGATGATATTAGCAAAAAAAATGATTTTCATAAAGTATGGATCTTAAAAATATTTTAATCTATCATATATTTTGAGAGATATTGAAAATATTAACCGGTATCTCCAAACATAAAAAAATATACGTGTATAGAAAAACATACTCCATAGATGGTTAATTTTTTTTAAAAAAATTCCCATTTTTTCGCGGTAGTCTTACAACTTACAAGAGCCAAATTGCCGCGAAAAAAATAAAAATAAAAATCGATACCTTTAAGGCTAATATAAGTGAAAAAAAAGATTTTTTTTTTAAATAATCAAGATCAAATCTTTACAAAAGTCGAAGGCAATCAAAACTTCAAATCATAAGACTTGACATAAATAGATTTGGCATTAAAAAATCCATGTAAAACTGAAACAGAGAAAATCCAGGTGAAACACAGCAAAATCAAATAATAAAAATCAAATAATAAAAAATTAAAATCATTTTCCAACAAATAAGCAGAATAAGATCATAAATAAATTCACTAAAATTGGACTTCAACAATTCTTTCCGTTCCATTTGATTATATACGTTTTTCAAAATCATTTTTCGTACTTTAAAACTCGGATACAATCAAACTGAAACAGAGAAAATTCAGGTGAAACACAACGAAATCAAATAATAAAAAATTAAAACATCATTTTCCAATAAATCAGCGGAATAATTAAGATCATAATAAATTCACTAAAATTTGACTTCCATAAGACTTAATATGTTCCATCTGTTCCATTTGATTGTATACGTTTTCAAAATATTTTTTTTTCACGTACTTTAAAACAAGTATATCAAATCAAACGAAAGAGAGAAAATCCAGGTGAAACACAACAGAAATACAGAATCAAATAATAAAATATTAAAAAATAGAGTAATAATTAAGATCATAATAAATTCACTAATACCGAGTATTAGACTTCGACAAGGCTTCATCTGTTCCATTTGATTGTATACGTTTCACAAAATCATTTTTACGTACTTTAAACACAAACACGTAAACAATCAAACAAAACCGACAAATATCAAATCAAACTTATCAAATCACAACATGCAGAAACCATACCAAATTCAATAACAGAGCATTCACAAAAACATCATCAAAACTCAAACGATCAAAAAAATTCGATAAAACAAATGATAAATTCATATATATAGGAATTAAGATCAAAATTAGGGTTAAATAAAATGATAAATTAAAAGGAATTAATTCAGGATATATATAAATATATAGACCTTGACGACGACACGCTTAACATCACGGACGAAAGCTCTGGAAGGATCCATGGAGGAAGAGTGAACTCGGGCGAGTTAAAGAGAGAGAAGAAGGATGACTCAGTAAACCCTGATTATGAGGCGACTCGGAAAAGAGAAGAATGAATGAAGGAAAGGGATGATGGTGGTGGCAGTAGAGTAGGATACCGAGTGGTTGTTGTACAATTGTAGGTTATTTATGTTTTCTATTTATACTACTTTTTCTACCTATGTGCTCTCATTAAATTAATTCATTTTTAATAAAAATAATTAATTAATTAATATAAGATTATATTTCTCAAAAATAAATAGCCGAGACAGTGAAATACATGTGCAAAAGGTCAATACAACTTTATTGTAAAACGAGTTAAATAACATCATCGGTTAAATTAAAGTAGAAGAAAAAGCTAATAACAATTCACATTTATTTAATATCAGTAAAAAAAAAAGGTGAAGACGTGGTTTCATAGGAACGAAATATAGAGTTATTTGAATTGAGTCGTGAACCGCTAAATACTTTGTTTTAGAGTTGAAATGATACAAATGACACGGTCTTTAAATTGTAATAATTAAAGTTTTTGAATCAAAGCATAACGCGTTAAAAATAGAGTTTTTTATTCTCTGAAATTAAGGAGCTAAATATATGACGTAAAAAAAACTTAGAATTTGTGTTATACTCCGTATATAAGAGACTTGAAAACATATACTCCTTCCTAGTCACTCATTTCTTTCCCTTTCCCTTTTACACAAAAATTAAGAAAATGAATTTGGACCACACAAAACACACTACCCCACATACAAATGAATTTAGACCACACAAAACACACAACCCCACATCCAAAAAGGGAAAGAGGGAAGAAAACCCGACTTATCCAATAAGGAAAGAGGGAAGAAATGACCGACTAAGAGGGAGTATTTATGTTAAACTATTTTACATAAGACTTAGGCTCTATAGTCAATGCATTTAAGGTACTCTCCCTACT
This sequence comes from Heliosperma pusillum, assembly GCA_022085475.1. Classification (NCBI taxonomy): domain Eukaryota; kingdom Viridiplantae; phylum Streptophyta; class Magnoliopsida; order Caryophyllales; family Caryophyllaceae; genus Heliosperma; species Heliosperma pusillum. The sequence continues at coordinate 70,635 of JAIUZE010066650.1, read as the reverse complement.
TTTTTATATATAATTTTCGAGTAGGTCTTGCTTAAGACGGGTCGGATCTTGCAACGGGTATTTTGTGAGAGGAAATGGGTAGAGGGGACAAGGTGGGCACCCCCCATGTGCTCTCCACTTACCCTTGATGGGTATTTTGTGAGAGAATATGGTATCCGTCTTAAGCTTAAGACGGATACCTCCGTCTTAAATAAGAATTTGTGATAATTTTCTCACATTTCAAGACACTTACTTCTCTATGTAATACTTCATCCGTTCCATTTGATTGTATACGTTTACTTTTTGGGCACTATTCATAAGTGAGAAGAATATTTAATACAACTTCTAATATATAACATAAAAGATAATCGTATGAGATCTTGTTTAATTGTCTTACCGAGTACATTATGAATATCAAATTTTTATAATTTTTATTAATATGTAACTAAACACATAAACAAAACAAAATGAGTATAGACATACGTGATAAAGTAAACGTATACAATCAAATGGAACGGGGCTTTTGGTAAGGAATTTAACGGCGTCATTTTTATAATTTTTGAATAAATAAATTGTTGTAAATATTAAAGTCAAAGACTTATCTCGAGAAAGCAAAACGTCAAATATATAAAAATAAAACGGAAGGAAAGTACCTTTTTTTTGGCAGAGGTAGCTTTTTTGACAAAAATTGAAGGTAGATTATTTTTTTGAAAGTAATTGACAAGTAGCTCATTTGCCCAAATAAGCTAATTAAAATGAAATGGTACATAGATAATAGTATTTGAGATTTCATGTATGTGATCTTGTATTATATTCCCTTTTTTATCAATTATATTCTATAATATTAATTATCATTATATTACAGTTTTATATATAATCATTTACCTTATATTTATAAGCTTTTAATTTCCAGTTACCTTTTAAGTTTTCAGTTAGATTTTCAGTTTTCTGCTACTTGTTCAGGTTTTAGTTAGTTTTTTTAGCTTATTTTACCAAATAGATCCTTCGCGGTTAAAAATGTGTTGCTTGTCTCGATAACATATGAAAGTTATAATTTTACTATAATTTTTTTTACTATGTAGTTGAATTTGATATCTGTTAGACTTATTTAATTATGGCTTTGCATATTTTTTGTGTTGAGTTTATAACCGTTAATTATATTTTATATATATTCTTTAATTTTATATATTATTTATAGTCACAGTTTGCATTACAGAATCAAATATAAAGATAAAAATGGGTGAACAAGAAAGATAAATATCAAGTCTGGTTGCCACCACTTCGAGTGACAATCCGTTAATCTGCTTGTAATGTGTCAAATGTCACATAATTTGTTGGAATAATGCCTTGAATTAGTTTAGTTGCCACTTCGAGTGACAATCCGTTAATCTGTTTGGGCTAGGATTCTGTTTTGGGCCTATGGTCTGTTTTGGGCATTTCTAGATTTTTTGTATTAGGTCTTAGAGAGTAATATATAAACTCTCTAAGCCTAAGCCTAGCTGTTATGCTATCATAACATATGAAATCTGAATCTGAAAACTCTGTAATACTCATCAACATTAATAAAACCCTCATCCTTTCTGCTACGTAGCTAACACACTGTTAGTAAACCACGTAAATCTGTGTGTTGTCGTCATTATTATTCTTTATTTGTTCTTTCTCGTTTCTGCCATAACATAATTTATGTCGATTAATAGCATTACTACTTATAATCCGTTATTTGTTCGTTATACCTAATGTACTGCCCATGTGCATAGCGTACAACAATATATGTGATCATTAAAAAGTGATTGTCATATCACAATATCTACCGTCACTATATCAACGTTGTATATTATCGTTGTTGTTTATGTTCATTTTCATCTGAATGTATTTGCTTTTGATTAAAATACTCTTTATAAAAAAAAAGTTAAAATTAAAGAAGGTGAGTGAGAAGAAAGGAGTATTTAATTTTGAAAGCGACCACATTACAATATAACGTATTAATGTTTCATTAACTGATCTAAATATTATAGTTGTTGTATGTACCACTTTACATTATTGTAATGTATTACACGTATAAAACCGTCTTTCAAAAGTTCATAAAAATTCCTCTTTAAAAATGTCTAGTATGTGGATAAGGGAAAATTATGAAGGGTAAATTTTCATTTGTGACATACGCTTTTTGTCACAAGTTTGTGATCTCTTACAAACTGCTAATAGGAAAACAAGTGAGAGAGATGACATGTTTGTGACGGTTACGTCGGCCATGCAAGTGTCAAGTGACAATCCGTTAATCTGTTTGGGCTAGGATTCTGTTTTGGGCCTATGGTCTGTTTTGGGTATTTCTAGGTTTTGTGTATTAGATCTTTGAAAGTAATATATAAACTCTCTAAGCCTAACCGTAGCTGTTATGCTATCATAACATCTGAACTCTGAATCTGAAAACTCTGTATAATACTCATCAACATTAATAAAACTCTCATCCCTTCTGCCTTGTGGACGTAGCTAACACACTGTTAGTAAACCACGTAAATTTGTGTGTTGTCGTCTTTATTATTTTTTATTTGTTCTTTCTCGTTTCTGTTTCTGTCATAACATAATTTATGTCTATTAATAGCATTACTACTTATAATCCGTTATTTGTTCGTTATACCTAATGTCCATGTGCATAGCGTACAACAATATATGTGATCATTAAAAAGTGATTGTCATATCACAATATCTACAGTCACTATATCAATGTTATATATTATCGTGGTTGTTTATGTTATTTTCATCTGGATGTATTTACTTTTGATTAAAATACTCTTTATAAAAAGGTTAAAATTAAAGAAGGTGAGTGAGAAGAAAGGAGTATTTAATTTTGAAAAGCGACCACATTACAATATAACGTATTAATGTTTCATTAACTGATCTAAATATTATAGTTGTCGTATGTACCATTTTACATTATTGTAAGGTATTACTTGTATAAAACCCTCTTTCAAAAGTTCACAAAAAATCCTCTTTAAAAATGTCTAGTATGTGGATAAGGGAAAATTACGTAGTGTAAATTTTCATTTGTGACATACGCTTTTTTGTCACAAGTTTGTGATCTCTCACAAGCTGCGAATAGGAAAACGAGTGAGAGAGATCATATGTTTGTGACGGTTACGTCGGCCATGCAAGTGTCAAGTGAACATAGGAAGTAGGAATGAAAGCATGCATGTGTGTGAGGTGCAGTATTGTACTTGGTCGAGAGTTGATGAATGAAGATGTTTAAGATATGATGATGGCAACGTTTGAACATGCATGGTTATCAACTCATTGATAATAATGGTCCACTTATGATTTCAAATAACTAGCCATCGATACGTGGCTTTAGTTCGGTTTGTGTACTAACTGTTACTTCAAAGTTCTATACTTCTATAGTTCTATGTTAGTTATACACTTCAGAAAGTCTCATTGAAAACGGATCGACCCGTCTTAAGTTTAAGACGGGTTAAGTCCTTCTCTAAAAGAGCAAGTGGGGGCTCTATTTACCACCCACTTGCCATTTGTGAGGAGAATTTGACCCGTTTTAAACTTAAGACGGGTTGATCCGTTTTCAATGAGAATTTGTATATACACTTATGCTCATGGTTACGGTTGTTTGTTTAGTTTTGGATAAGAGATGTTATAATTTGAATTATTGGAGATTAGTTAGTTAACCATTATTACAAAATTAACGTGTATATATACATACAAGTGAGGAGAAATGTGAAAAAGATGTTAGTTTTAAATTGTTCCCCATACCAACATAAGTCTATATGTATGAACATATCACACAAGGGAATGTGCATGAAATGTGACGATTGTCTTGTGTTATGGCCTATGGCCGCTATGGGTGTCTTTAGATGTGCATTACTTTTAATGGTTCAGATTAGCTTTGAGTTCGATGTAGTGGTTGTAAAAGGGTTAATGAGTGAAATTGAAATATACTTCGTATTGTATAATACTACTACTACTACTAATAATAATAATAATAATAATAATAATAATAATAATCCTTGAGAGAGGAAATAGATAAAAAGGAAACGAAGAGGATACATGCACGATGACAGAACTATGATTTGACGTTTAGGGAACAAGATATTTTAGGGGATGAAACCTACTAATTAATGTAATAACGTAAACTAGGAAAAATTTAAATTTCAATTGAAAGTTCCAATTTTTCAATGATCATCGTGGACGACAATCCCTGCTAACCCCCACCTGGCTCCATCATTCGTTCTACATTATTTCTACGTGCATGTATTACTATTAAAATTACAAGTCTTTAGAACAAATAATATGAGCACTCGGTTCATGCACATAGGGCGTCCATGTTGGCTCTTGGTAACAAATTAAGTGAACACGATCATGAACTCATACTTAACATCATTATTACTGCAGTTATTTACTACGTAGATTTACAAGTTCAATATTCAAGTCTTAATTAATATGTAAGTGATATATATATATATATAAATAAGTCTTAATTAATATGTAAGTGATATATATATATATATATATAGAATTGGGTTCTTGTGAGTTTAGTTTCTTATGGTGAGTTGGTACTCACAAATATGGACCATTAGATGAAGTGAAATCAGCGGCTGGCTTTAATTGACTAAACAAATAAAAGCCCCACAAATACCCTCTCTTTCTTCTCTCAAATATCCCTGATTCCCTGAATGAAAAAAAGACAAAAATTAAATCTAACACCATCAGTCACCCTACATAATCTGTCCGATCAAGAAGCTGCGTAATAATCACCGTCAGAGCTCCGAGAACTGCCGCGCCGGTGTGCCACACAACATCGCCTTCGACATCAGTTATTTCCCTTTCGCTCGCTTCTTTCTCCATCACGACGGTCTCCATTGGAGTAATTTCAATCGGCAATCACTTTTCTGAATCAAAATCGTTGGAGTATGTATTTTGTGTGAATAGTTTTTAAAGTCTTGCTTTATATTTTGTAGTTTTGTGATTTCAATCTCAGTTTTGCAAGGATCCAACCGACGACGGCAGATGAAGCAGACGAGTTATACTCCGACGAAGTTGGTGTTACAGAGACGGTAATGAGGGTGATTTTTTGCTGGCTTTATTGTTGTAATGAATTTATGATGATGATCTTGTTGTTGATTTAATGGTGGCGATGATCATGTTTTTGTTGAGTTTAAGTAATGACCGGTAAGAAATAGTCCGTATGAGATAATTTATATATGATCGATCATTTGTTAGTGTCAGCACCTATTGTTACCGTGAAGCTACACCACAAAATCCACACTCGTACAAATTCAACTGCTGTTTTTTTATTTATTTTTATAAAATAATACTCCGTATATTATTCCATGTTCCTTCCGCCTAATATTTTCTTTGTTTCCAGCGATGTACAAATTAAACAAATAGGCTCAGAAGTGCTTCGGCGTTACATAATACGCATTTACTTTAAATTCCGTGTTTACAATCAAAATTAGATCAAATTCAAGCAAGGAATAGTTCGGTGAATTTTGACGTTAATTATTTTTCAATGATGACTTGCTACTGGCTCAAGTTTGATGTGTAACGCTGATGACAGGTTGACTGTGGTGGGCTCACGAACCGGTGTAGGAGGAGCAGCATTGATGGTGGTGCGAACTTTGACCAGAAAGCTGGTGCGTCTCGTTGAGTGAGCCTTGCCAAGGAGCGGCGAGATGCTTAACGTTGTAGATGTCTTTGCATTAGAGCGTAGAATTCATTTACAGTATTTGATAAAAGTATAGTGGTGGAATGTGACACCCTCAAATTTGCGGAAAGAAAAAAAATAATTTAAATACATAACCAAGGGTGTCATAAATAAAAAAAATCATTACAAAATACGGAAATAATATTCTACAAAAGAAATATACAAGACGGGAGACTTATCTCCCGTATAAATACGGAAATGAAAGAGTGTATAATAATATACAATCTAAGAACCGAATATAGGTCCAAGGTAATACTTCGCTCGCTAGCTCGTCAATGTACCAATGTATGCATTCACCACCTGTTCGAACCGACATTAAATATAAACAGCGGAAAGCCACATCAGTGGGGGAGTTAACCCGATCCTACCAGCCACGAAATGTCGAGTGGGATTTGAAACATGAATAACATAAAACGCAATGTATATGGGAAATACAAAAACAAAACATATATGATATGCTTTTCATGTTATGAAACGATAACTAACAAATAACCTAGCATGGGAATGAAAGCAATTCATGTGAAAAACGAAATAAACTATAACAAGAGGTAGGGAAGCTGGTATGCTAGCTCAGAGGTTACCCTGTAACATGGCCATGATACACTCAAACCCTAATCAACACGTAATCATGTGAATCAGTTAACAATCTGTAATCCAAACTCTATCAATCTTAGCCGGCTTGCATCTCACCTTCTAAAACTCATAGAATCATACAAACATGAAAGACCAATACGTCTACAAACAGGCATAAGTTCTTAGCACAGTCAATAGACGACTTCTGTAACTCGAGGCTATACCACAAGGTAGGAAAACATCCTAGTCCTAGACTGATCAGACCTAGCGACAACAGCTATTCCATTCCCCGTCCCATGACATAACCGTCTATGAGAAACTCTACTAGGCGACCCCCTAAGCAGAGATGGCTAGTACTTAAGCTGGCTCCATCCCCAAAGTGGATTAGGTAGCCATGCCCCGACTTGGATATAAACCCACCAATCCGGGACACAAAAGCTATTAACCATGAACTATATACTCGTTAAAGACAGTACGGACTTATCAATGTCATGGTCCAAGATACTCATTTAGAATTACAATGGCCGAACCAAAACTAATATCTTAACTCAGAGGTTACCTTTAAAACATGGTCAAGATACGACTTAACACGCCATATAATTATAATTCTCTATGGGTACTTAGTCAACACGACACCAACCATATAATCAAACAGTCACGGGAAAAACATCCTATCATGTGACTACTTGCATATAAATCATATTCAAAATATCATATCGCCTTATATCAACTAAGGCTCATTCATTAATTAAGTACAACCTTACCTGAAGACAAATCCCCGACCCGAGTCCCGCGACGGGTCATCAGTCAACCGGGGCTGACTAGATCTTAGTTTGACCAAACCCGTTTGGTCAAACCGGCTAGAAACAGAGTCTTAGCCCTCGAGGCTTGAACATAGAATCAACATATTCATTACATGTTATTTTATTAAATCTTCTAACATGTGAATTATTAAACATTACGAAAACCCCCGCTTGACTTAAAGGCTATCAAATTAAACTACGATCTCGTCTTATAATTTCTAACATGTGAGAAATGATAATTTTATGAAAAACCTTTTTAATTAAATATTTTACTTATTAACATTTCCCACTTGCTAAATATTACAAAACATGATAAAAATGACGATAACTCAAAAACCGTCACGAGTCCCAAGGTGGGACCCACGGGCTGAGTTGGGCCGGACCCACATGGGCCTGATTTGGGCCCACGGCTGTTTTGGCTGAAAATGGCAGATTTTTACAACTTTCCTTAAAACCGTTTCCTAATATTTCCCGCATGCTTTAACATATTTAAAACCCGTCAAAACAACAATTAAACAATCAAACATCGACACAACCCAAAGACCAAAACCCGGACCCACCATGGACCACCCCAGACCGGGTCTGAACCGGCCTGGACCGGTCTGGTTTGGTCCGGTTCTCACCCCCCTCCACGGTTCAATCATCAACCACACCAAATCAATTCCAAACTTGTTTTTAATTAACAAACAACCATTTTAACAATCATCCATACTAAATCATAACTTATTAAAATCATCCAAATTTATCAAGAACACTAAACTTGTTAAAATTTCCTACACAACATAAAAATCATCCATCTTATCATACTACTACCAAAAATCATAAGTAACCATAATATGAACAAAAATAAAAGATGAACCAAAAACCAAAGAAATAAAAGCTAAAGGCTATGTTACTAACTAAGATCATAAATAACCATAACATGAACAAAAACTAAAGGCTATGTGACATCATATCGTCGAGTAACTCGGAATCGTTACCTTAGCTTAGCTAAAATCAAGTAGCACCAAAATAATAAGAACTAAGAAAATAAGAAACCCGTCTTCTAGTCTTCTCCTAAAATATACGAGTCACCAAACTCGTCTTCAACATCTTCCCCTATAAGAAATGACAAGAAAAACATTATTAGAACTTAAAACTTGATTTTCCATAATTAAAGTGTTGAAAACGATTTTGTCGGAATTTAAAATAAAACGTACTTGAAGATGGGGAGCGAAGAGGAGATCCTAGAAATATAAGTTAGGACGGATTTAATTAAGAAATGAAGGTTTTATGACGGTTTTGCTCAAGAACGACGAAGAACGGATGAAGAACGACGAAGAACGTTCAAGAACGATGAAGAACGATTTATTTGATCTTAAGTTGATTTGTTGTAAAATGAAAAGTTGTTTGTGCGTAAAGTGGGGTGAGGAGTGTCGTGTAATATAGAGCAAACTAGTGAGTTGGGTTTTGAAATTGTGGTTATGGAATTGACCCGGTATAATAATTATATTACCGTAATTAATTAGATATTAAGTTAATTGAATTAAATATCAAGATATTATGTTATTATAATGAAAAGAAATAAAATATCAAGGCTAAGATAGGAAGAAAAACCGTGTGGTATGGGTGATATCGGGTCAGTTTTGTAAACGATTTGCGTAATTTTCGTTAACTGATCGATAAAGTAAATAAATATCTAGATATTATTATTAGTTTAATCAAAAGAATTAAAATATCTAATGTGAGTGAAAAACGATGACCTGGGCGCGTGACTCATGCCAAAGTCGAGTTTCGGTTTCGTTTCGCGCTTTACGATGAGTCGGGAATAGTTAAATAACGTTCGGTTAAAACCGTAAACGTTATTCTTTAAATTCCGAATAAATTCAAAATAATTATATGAAATTATGATAAATCTTAATAAATCCAAATAAAAATAAATCAAAAATATTATTTTTTTAAATAAAATTTCGGTCTTCAAACTTATGAGACGAGTCGGGAAAAGTCAACGGAAGTCAAAGTTGACTGAAAAGTCGAGAAAAGTCGAAGATGACTTAAAAGTCAAGAAAAGTTTAGGACGACTTAAAAGTCAAGAAAAGTCAATGCCGACTTTTAAAAAGTCAAGAAAAGTCAAAGACGACTTAAAAGTCAAGAAAAGTCAAAGATTACTAAAAACGGGATTTTCATGAAATCTCTCAGAAATTCCAAATACGAACTCGGAATTTCAAAATACGACTCGGAACAAAAATTCCTATTTTAAAAACTTAAGTTCTACTGAAAAGTGTTAGTAAATATTTTTACTAGAAAAATCGGGTATATTTCGGGTTGTTACAATACCTGTCGCTTCTTTGAGGCGAAACTCCAGAAGGGCCAACCGGTTAGCCCACACATTCTTGATATGATTGAGAATGTCGAGAAACTGGATGCACTTGATTGCAAAATCAGTGAGAGCATAGTCATTGACCGTGTGCTTTATTCACTTCATGATGTTTTTTCCGTTTTCAGGGCAAATTACTATATACATGATATGAAGAAAAGTCTTCATCAGCTACACTCACTTCTCGTACAGACCGAGAATGATATGAAATTGAGTGGGAGCATGAAGCAAGATGTTCTCATGATTTCCAACAAGGGCAAAGGTAAGGGCAAGGCTCATGGCGACCTAACTGTAGGAAAGCCAAAGTTTAAAAAGTCAGGAAACGGCAAGAGTGGGCCTGGTGAGACCAGTGGCTCACAAGGCAAGGCAAAGAGCAAAGACAGTAACATGGAGTGCCACCATTGCCACAAGACTGGGCATTGGAGGAGGAACTGTCCCGTGTACCGTGAGGACATAAAAGCAGGCCGCGTCACTCCGGTTTGTATGTCATCTTTTATTCATATGATTGAGATTAACCATGCAAGTTTCGGAACTTGGGTACTTGATACAGGTTGTGGTTCTCATCCGTGTAATCATTTGCAGGGCCTAAGAAACATCACACCTCTCGCAAAGGGTGATGTGGACCTGCGAGTGGGGAATGGAGCAAGAGTTGCTGTAGTTTCAGTGGGAACATATGTAATCCAACTCCCGAGTGGTTTTGAGTTATATTTATATAACTGTTGCTATGTACCCAGTTTATCTAAGAACATTATTTCAGTTTCCGTACTAGATAAAGACGGTTTTTCATTTTCAATAAAAGACAATAGGTGTATTTTCTCTTTTAATGAAATGATTTATGGCAAAGCAGTTACCATGAATGGAATTTATATCTTAGATCAAACCACAGACATATTGCATGTGAATAATAAGAAATTAAAGGTTGGTGACAAAGATCAAACTTATCTATGGCACTGCCGTATGGGACACATAAATGAGAAATGTGTAAAGAAGCTCATTGACAATGGGACTATCTCCCTATTTGATTACGAATCATTTGGCACGTGTGAATCATGTCTTATCGGTAAAATGACTCGAATTTCCTTCAAAGGTGTTGGAATGCGTGCTAGTGACCTATTAGGACTCATACATACTGATGTATGTAGACCTATGTTAATAAACGCAAGAGACGGCTATAGATATTGAATCACTTTCACGGATGATTTGAGTAGATACGGATATGTCTACTTAATGAAGCATAAAAGTGAGTCCTTTGAAAAGTTCAAGGAATACCAGAATAAGGTTGAAAACCAACTGGGAAGAAAGATTAAAGCACTTCGTTCAGATCGTGGTGGCGAATATATTTCAAATGAGTTTGATCTACACCTTAAAGACGGTGGTGTAGTATTACAGTTAACTCCACCTGGAACACCTCAACTAAATGGTGTGTCCGAACGGAGAAATATAACATTACTTGATATGGTTCGATCCATGATGATTCACACGGTAGTACTTGATTCATTATGGGGTTTTGCTCTTCTGTCAGCTGCTCTTATACTTAACCGAAGTCCGTCTAAAGCCGTAGACAAGACTCCATATGAGTTATGGAAGGGAACATTCCCTAACTTGTCCTTTATTCGGGTTTGGGGCTGCGAGGCTTATGTCAAGTGGAGACACGAGGATAAGCTCGGCCCGCGATCAGTCAAGACATACTTTATTGGTTTTTCAAAAGGAATGTTTGGTCATTACTTCTATTCGCCTACCGAACAACGGGTTTTTGTTGCGGCTAGTGCGAAGTTCTTAGAGAAAGAGTTTCTCGAGAATAAGTCAAGTAATAGAACCTTCGATTTGTCGGAGATTCAAGAACCAACAACCGAGCAACCAATGGAGGAAGAGGTTCCTTTAACGTCTGCTACGGTTAACATCCTGACAACGTCAAATATTGTCGTGTCTAGTAGTATTTTTTAGAGTCTTTCGCTCTACTTTTTACGGGTCATTAGTTTTATTTTATGTTAATTTTAGTTTTTGTAATAATGATAGTATTTAGTACTTTAAGTCAATTTTGAGAGTTAAATCCCGAAAGTCAATAAAAGTCAAACCCGAAAACCCGAGACCCAAAAACCCGGAACTTGAAGTGGGCTAGCAAGGAATCATCAAGGTTTGAAGACCAAGCCCAATGGGTCAATGGAAGTCAAGGCGGGGTCAATATCCATGGGGTCAACGAAAGTCAAGAAGGAAAACAAGGCAAAAATTCGGCAGTGCTCGACGCAGCCTGCGTCGTAGGACGCAGCCTGCGTCAGCACGACGCAGCCTGCGTCGTAGGACGCAGCCTGCGTCATCTCTCAGCACGGGTTTTTTCTCATTTTCTCGTCTTGTCTTTTGGAAGCCCACCTTTCAAGGCCCCTAGGTTTGCGGACCAAGGGTATAAAAGAAGATTTCTGAAGAGAGGCAAGGGCATGAAGCATTCAACATACAACATCATATTTTCCCTAGCATTTCTCTCTTTTTGTTCTTCAAGTTTGGCTTTTGTAATGGGTTTTTCCTTAGAAATTGGTTGTATTAAGAAGACTATGGGTAGCTAATCTTCTTTTGCTTAGTGTAATTTGAACAAGTTCTTCCCTTTTAGCATTGTAAGACTTTTTAATCCTTCCTTCTCTATTTAATTCCATCTTCCTTTGTTGATTTTCTTTGTTGAATGAATTGTTGTTAGGACTAACCATCTTAGTAATTGTTTGTTTGATTAAATTGCTTTGTCTTGATGAATTTGGTTGATTTGTCTTGATATTTGTTGAAGCAACTTGAAAGATTGTAACTTTGGTTTAAAAGTTAGAATCTTTTGAGTGGATTTTGGATTATCATGTATTTAGAACATGGTTTAATGTTTTAGTTCATGATTCTAGCATGCTTCTTTGGTTTGGTGCTTAAAGCTTGCATCTTTATTTATGCTTATGATTTAATAAGTATGGGTTTAGTTGTATTGGGTCATTTATGGATGGTTTAATTCATGGTGGCTAATTCTTAGAAGTTTTTGCAATAGATAATTAGAGAAGGGAGGAAAGGAGGGATCTTTACTTTGTTAAATTATGGGGGAACTTGGGATAATTGCACTAAGTTGTTTTTCCTTATTTGAATCTTTGATTATTTAGTTGTTATTGGTGATTCTAGGATTGACAATCATTTCTCATGAAAAACTTTCTCCCTATTTGTTATCTACATGTTTACCATTGTGAATATCATAGTTTGTAAGTAATTCTAGTCTTTGTTTCAATTAGTGTTTAATTTGTGGTTAGATTAATTAATTAGTTTAATCAGTTTTTAGCAAGAGTCTAGATTAGATTATTACCATTCATCGCCTTCTCTTGGGTTCGATCCTTGTCTTACCCTTACTACCCTTTACTTAGGTTAGTTTGAGCCTAGATTTGGTTTTATAAATTGTTATTTGGCATAGCTAGTTTCCGGAATTAACGACCCCGAAAATAAGTCGTTAAATTTGGCGCCGTTGCCGGGGAAGGCAACAAAGCTAAAACTAGTCTAAACTTTTGGCTTAAATTTGTATGTTCCTTCTTGTAAATATTAGGAGTCAATTACTTGTAGATTGTTTAACTTGTTTGATGAAATGGCAAACTTAAATTTTTTCCAATTTGAGAATGAACCATTTTGTGCATATTTTGATCGATTGGGGGACTATGCCTCAAATTGTCACTACTCTTATCAAACTTGGGAGCTTTGTCATGTATTGTTTAATGGGTTGAATGAAGAAACCATGTTTCATGTTCATCGTTTGAGTGATGCAAAGTTTAAGTATGAGTTTGATTATGAAGAGAAGTGGGATTTTTTCCTTTACTTGGCTAAAGAGACATTTATATGGGAGTTGGAAAATTCTTGTCAACCCCAATTCAACCAAAGTGAGGAAATTCTTACCAATGACACATCTTCAATGAGCATCAATGACATATTGCAAGATATTATCAAAGGGGCACAAGACTTTGAGAAAGCTAATCAAATTGAAAGGGTAGCTAATCAAATTGAAAGGGCTATAGCTAAAGAGCATCACGAGCTATACAATGTGAGGTTGGAAAACCTTGAAATTCAAGTAAACCAATTCCTTAAGGATATCGAAGAAAGTAGTATCGAACAAGATGAGATGCACACTTTAGATGATTCTTATGTTGTTAATGGTTTCATTAGTGATGAGTATGACTTTAAGGTTGAAATGAGTCACAATTATAAAAAGTGTGTTGTTGATGAATATGATTTTTGGGATGATGAAGATGATGTTTGTGACTTGAAATCCTCTTGGGCATTACCATCCATTGAGACCCCTATTCACATTCCGAGTTCCGGAGTTGATGCCTCACACCTTGATAAAATCTCCTTAGTTCGTAGTAATTCTTGCCCAAATTTTACTTTTACGGGATTAACGAGTGAGGTGTTTGAGAAGAATGAACAAGAAGACATGAGTTGGGGGGAGGTTGAGATTGAAAAGGAGGAGGTAAAAGCTCTTGATGATGTTGTTTGTGACCTTCCTAAGACTATAAAACTTGCTAGTGTGGAGGTTAAGGAGGTTGCGAAAATGAATATGGAAAATGAGTTTGTAGAGGTGTACCCCCGCAAGGAGGAACCGCCTCAAAATTTGCTTTGAAATGTCAACAAATGTATTCCACAAAGAAGCTCATGAGTCCTCTCATTATTACTTGATTTTTGCCAAATCCAGCTTCTCTTTCAAGGAGCCTTACCGCGACATAGAATCATTTAGTCTTGACTACACTTGCCATATTATTCCAACCTACTACCTCCACTTCTCATCTTTATGGGCTAATGTGTTTGATAAGTTACTAAGGGCGTTGAGTTGTTCCGCTCTTGAGTCTTGAAGAAGAATGATCTTGAAAAGGCGTCGAGCAAACGAAAAAAAAAAAAAAAAAAAACCAAAAGCGCTTTACGGGAGGCAACCCGTACTTTTTGTACATCTCCTCCTACAATGAGGACATTGTGTATTCTAAGTGTGGGGGAGAATATTGTACATAGTTAGTTTGTTTTTGATGCATTGTACATATATTTTTTTTTATGTCTTTATTTTGAAAAAAAAGAAAAAAAAAGAGAAAAAGAAAAGAAAAGAAAAAATTGAAAATCCCGGCTAGGTTAAAACCCACAAGGGTGGGCACCTAGGCAAGATTGGGAAGGTGGCCGAGGATGGAATGAAAACCCGAAAGGGCATTCCTGGCAAAATGAAGAATCGAGTTGCGAGCCACCAATGAGAGGAAAGGAAAAGCTAAGGTGAAAACCCGAAAGGGCACCTTAGGCAAAATGAGGGATTTTCAAGAAAAAAAAAATGAAAAAAATGAAAAAAATTTGAGCATGATTCTTCCTATGATGAGGATTTTGGAGAAATAAGAAGGGAGTGATAAGGAGGAAATTGGAAGGAGGCTAGTTTAGGACCCCTTTTATTTTATTTTTTTGAGTCACAAAACTTTGTTCCAAATTGGTGGATTTATGTTGGTGGTCGCTTGGTTGTGCAAATTGTGAAGTTTGGGGCCAACCAAGTAACCATGATTTGCATTAGTGGAGTAATAAGGGGATGATATAAGGAGTGGATTTGTATGGAGGTTGTTGAGAAAAGACCATCTCGCTATGCCTTGAGATAAGGCAAAGATGGTCATACTACTTTATTTGGAGCTATAAGGAGGGAGGAATTGAGTTGAGTCGGAGTAGGTGGCATGTCGTGTCCTTAGTCTTGAGGGATGATATAAGGAGGGGGAGTGAGAGAAGAGTGTCACAAGAATTGAGTCTTTTTTTTATTTTGTTTTTGTCATTGGTGGATTGTTTAAGAGGGAGTATAAGAAGGGTGTAGTGAGGGAAGAGAGGTCAATACCTACACACACACTTTGTTGGGCTCGTGTCTTTTGTGCTAATCTCGAGTTTACTCGGGACGAGTAAAAGTCCAAGTGTGGGGGTGTTTGACAACGTCAAATATTATCGTGTCTAGTAGTATTTTTTAGAGTCTTTCGCTCTACTTTTTACGGGTCATTAGTTTTATTTTATGTTAATTTTAGTTTTTGTAATAATGATAGTATTTAGTACTTTAAGTCAATTTTGAGAGTTAAATCCCGAAAGTCAATAAAAGTCAAACCCGAAAACCCGAGACCCAAAAAAACCCGGAACTTGAAGTGGGCTAGCAAGGAATCATCAAGGTTTGAAGACCAAGCCCAATGGGTCAATGGAAGTCAAGGCGGGGTCAATATCCATGGGGTCAACGAAAGTCAAGAAGGAAAACAAGGCAAAAATTCGGCAGTGCTCGACGCAGCCTGCGTCGTAGGACGCAGCCTGCGTCATCTCTCAGCACGGGTTTTTCTCATTTTCTCGTCTTGTCTTTTGGAAGCCCATCTTTCAAGGCCCCTAGGTTTGCGGACCAAGGGTATAAAAGAAGATTTCTGAAGAGAGGCAAGGGCATGAAGCATTCAACATACAACATCATATTTTCCCTAGCATTTTCTCTACTTTTGTTCTTCAAGTTTGGCTTTTGTAATGGGTTTTTGCTTAGAAATGGGTTGTAATATGAAGACTATGGGTAGCTAATCTTCTTGTGCTTAGTGTAATTTGAACAAGTTCTTCCCTTTTAGCATTGTAAGACCTTTTTAATCCTTCCTTCTCTATTTAATTCCATTTTCCTATGTTTGAATTTCATTGTTGAATGAATTGTTGTTAAGACTAACCATCTTAGTCATTGTTTGTTTGATTAAATTGCTTTGTCTTGATGAATTTGGTTGATTTGTCTTGATATTTGTTGAAGCAACTTGAAAGATTGTAACTTTGGTTTAAAAGTTAGAATCTTTTGAGTGGATTTTGGATTATCATGTATTTAGAACATGGTTTAATGTTTTAGTTCATGATTCTAGCATGCTTCTTTGGTGTGGTGCTTAAAGCTTGCATCTTTATTTATGCTTATGATTTAATAAGTATGGGTTTAGTTGTATTGGGTCATTTATGGATGGTTTAATTCATGGTGGCTAATTCTTAGAAGTTTTTGCAATAGGTAATTAGAGAAGGGAGGAAAGGAGGGATCTTTACTTTGTTAAATTATGGGGGAACTTGGGATAATTGCACTAAGTTGTTTTTCCTTATTTGAATCTTTGATTATTTAGTTGTTATTGGTGATTCTAGGATTGACAATCATTTCTCATGAAAAACTATCTCCCTATTTGTTATCTACATGTTTACCATTGTGAATATCATAGTTTGTAAGTAATTCTAGTCTTTGTTTCAATTAGTGTTTAATTTGTGGTTAGATTAATTAATTTGTTTAATCAGTTTTTAACAAGAGTCTAGATTAGATTATTAGCATTCATCGCCTTCTCTTGGGTTCGATCCTTGTCTTACCCTTACTACCCTTTACTTAGGTTAGTTTGAGCCTAGATTTGGTTTTATAAATTGTTATTTGACATAGCTAGTTTCCGGAATTAACGACCCCGACAATAAGTCGTCACATCCCTATGGAACCTAGGAGGTCGGGTAGAGTCTCCATTCATCCGGACAGATACATTGGTATGGTCGAGAAGAATGAGAGAGATAATGTTTTACATAATGTTTTACTCCTAGAGAGTAACGAACCCGCTACCTATAAAGGTGCCATGACCTGTTCCGACTCTAAGCTATGGCTTGAAGCCATGCAATCCGAGATGGACTCCATGTATGAGACTGACGTATGGGATCTTGTTGATTTGCCTGATAAGGTACGGCCTCTTCAGTACAAATGGCTTTATAAGATAAAGCATTCCGTAGAAGGACAATCAAACACCTATAAGACACGACTAGTGGCAAAAGGTTTCACTCAAGTGAAAGGATTGCATTATGATGAAATTTTTGCACCCGTAGTTATGTTGCGTTCCATTCGGATAATCTTAGCGATTGCCGCTTTTCATGACTATGAAATTTGGCAGATGAATGTGAAAACCGCCTTCTTAAACGGTTATTTGGAGGAGGAATTGTACATGGTACAACCCTAAGGTTTCATTGATCCTAAAAATCCTAAGAAAGTTTGCAAGCTTAAACGTTCCATTTATGGACTTAAGCAAGCTTCTCGGAGTTGGAATCATCGTTTCGACCAGATGATAAAAGAGAATGGTTTCACTCGATCGGTCGAGGAACGATGCTTGTATGTCAAGTCGAGTGGGAGTAAGATTGTCTTCTTAATATTGTATGTTGATGACATACTCTTGATTGGGAATGACATCCCTCTCTTATCTTCGGTAAAAGTATGGTTAAAGAACCATTTCAAGATGAAAGATCTGGGTGAGGCACAACGCATATTGGGGATCCGTATCTATAGAGATAGATCACGACGGATGGCTGTCAAAAACAGATGAAACACACTGGTGAAACATACAGATGCATTGAGTATGACGAGTCGGTACCAAGGCAATCCAGGTGAAACACACTGGATGGCTGTCAAAAACATCTTTAAGTACTTACGAAGGACTAAGGATTGGGTATTGACTTATGGAGGAGATACTGAGCTATGCGCAATCGGTTACGCAGATGCTAGCTTCCAAACAGATCGAGATGACTCGAAATCTCAGTCTGGATTCGTCTTTACTCTTAATGGCGCTGCGGTCAGTTGGAAAAGCTCCAAACAGAGTATTATAGCAGATTCTACAACTGAGTCCGAGTACTATGCCGCTTCAGAAGCTGCAAAGGAAGCTATATGGATGCGTCAGTTCTTACAAGGACTAACCGTAGTTTCTAGTTCAAACGACCCTATCACCATCTATTGTGATAATAGAGGTGCCATCTTCCAGGCTAAGGAGCCTGAGTCCAGCAACAAGTCTAGACATGTACTTCGGAAGGCTCACATGATCCGAGATTACGTGGAGCAAAAGGAGATAGTGATTGTCAAGATTGCTTCGGATGACAACATAGCGGACCCTCTCACTAAACCGTTAAAATATGATAAGCATGAAGGGCACGTTATTTCCATGGGAATTAAACGTGTTCCTGAGTTGTAGTAGCTGTCTTATGTGGATTAGATATATGTATCTTTTTCATGCTCTATTTATAACATCATCGTATTGTTTACTATTTTGTTTTTCATGTGGATTGTACGACAACATTGAACGCCACAAAGTGAACTGAATTACATTATAATTGTTTTGGTCCGTAATCGCCTACATGAGCTGATAACTCTGGCAATTATACTGTGAAGTTGATTGATGGTGGGTTCAACGAGCCATAAGTCCAACGGTTGACTGATCGATCACAGATACGAGTTATAAAGATACCTCGTAGGACATCGTGACAACGTTATGGAGTCCTAAATGTTTCAGAACATTCAGTGCCAGGTCGTGGATAGGACGTCCATAGTGTTCCTAAGAGTCGATTCTTTTGACTATCGACTGTCTCTTGAGATTAAGGCCGTTTTGGGTTACTTTGGTTTCTTTCTCATGGTCGACCGTAACAGGAGGCTAAGTAGATTTTTACTGGGTCATTTCATACAGTGCTTGTATCTGCAGGATTCCAGTTGAGGAAAATATCCAACCTTTATCAGGTTTTGTTATTTCTCAGGGCCACTCGACGAGTTGTAACTGAAATGCATGGCCATGCTCGAATAATGATTCGTTTATCAGTTAAGTTACTCTCTAGTCGGGAAAACCACTCTTGATACTGATCGCTTGTAAAATGCGACCTTTGTAAATACGGACTTTGCAAATTGTTTTACATTGAGTGGGAGAAATTTATGGATATGAGAATCGGGTTATCGCACATACACTTGTAAGGACAAGTGGGAGATTGTTGGAGCTAGTGTCCTCCACAGTTAGTGTGATAACATGAATATTCTCTTACAGGTTCACAGGGTATACTTAGTATTCTTATCAGTTGATTAACGTTTATCGATAACGGTTGGCTTGCTAGGAGTTTGACGTTATTGTCATTTGAAATGCGGTGATCAACTGGTCCCTAAAAGTCACACCTAAAGGATGTGTCTGAGAGATGTGATTATATGAATAATATAATCATATTGATGCCTTATTATATGACTAAAAGGTTAGTCGATGTATATGACTAAAAGGTTAGTCAATGTAATGATGATACGATTATTTAATAATGATTAAATAATATTAGCTGAGACGAATTAAATGTAATTCGTAATTGAATATAAACCGTTATATTTAATCAATGTATATAATGTAAGCTTAAACGAATTAAAATGTTAATTCGTAATTAAACATAATATGTTATATTTAATTAGCAAATTATAAATATACGGATATTTATAGTTGACGTATATATTATATTACATGCTAATATAACAGTAAAAAGGAAGGAGAAAATAGTTTTTTCTTCTCTTATTTTTCGGTTAATAAGAGATAAAAATAAGTGAAAAGATCTCCGATTATTCTCTTATGGTAACTAGGTCAAAAACCCTAATAACAAGAGGAGTAAAAAGAGAAAAGACTCTTCCTTGGACTACCATTGTTATTCGGCCGAAACAGAGGAGAAGGAACAAGAAAAATTCAGATTTTTCTCCCTAATTCTCTCCATCATTCATCATCACACAAAAGGAAAAATTAGCAGTAACTTTTCTCAAAAATTCTAGCACAAGCAAGGCATATCTCGGAGCATCTTGGGTGCAACAATTAGGAGAATATCGATTTCGATACTGTTCATAGGCCAAATTTTCTAGGACCAAAGGTTAATTCTAAATTCCTATAATTTTATATTATGCAATTCATTTATGACTCGTAATTCATATACTATAGTTTCGTTATAATCCGTAAATTAATGACGAAATATACCGATATTTCTAACATGAGAAGTGTATGTTCATGGTACCAAGTGTGGTGTTTCTTGGGTATATTGTTAGTAAAGATGGTGTGAGTATGGATCCGAATAAAGTCGATGCAATTCAGGCCTGGCCTGTACGTAAATCGAAAAACCGAGGTTCGAAGTTTCCATGGGTTAGCATCCTTTTATAGGCGATTCATTCAAGGGTTTAGTTCGATCATGGCCCCAATTACAGAAGCAACCGGGAGAGGGAAGTTTGTGTGGACTCCTAGTGCCTAAAAGGCATTCGAAGAAGTGAAGTGTAAGTTGTGCTCCAGACCTATTTTAGCGCTCCCAAAATTCGACAAACTATTTGAAATCGAATGCGATGCAAGTGGTGTGGGTATTGGTGCTGTATTGGTCCACGAGAAGCGGCCCATTGCGTACTTCAGCGAGAAACTAGATGGTGCGAGATTGAACTATTCGACTTATGACAAAGATTGTTATGCCATTGTGAGGGCATTGGAGCATTGGAGTCATTAGCGCCCGAAACCATTCGTGTTACATTCCGATCACGAAGCTCTTATAAATATTAATGGGCAACAAAAATTGAATCCGAGACATGCCAAATGGGTCGAGTTCTTGCAATAATTTACATTCTCATCAAAGTATAAAACGGGGAGTTCAAATATTGTAGCTGATGCACTTTTTCGGAGGCATAGCTTGTTGATTGAGCTTGATGTGAGATTGTTGGGATTCAAACACATTAAAGAGCTGTACAAGTCTGATCCATCATTTTCTAAAGAAATAATTGAGCCTACTGGAGTTTATACCTTGCAAGATGGGTTTTTATTCAAGGGAAATCGACTTTGCATTCCCCAAAGTTTGATTCAAGAGCTGCTAATTCGTGAAGCTCATGGAGGAGCAATAGCTGGTCATTTCGGTTCTAACAAGACTTATGATATTGTAAGCGAGCTTATTTATAAGCCAAAGATTATTAAAGATGTCCAAGAAATCGTGGCTAAGTGTGTTGTGTGTCAAAAGGTGAAGAGTTCATTTTCTAAGGGGTTGTACACGCCATTACCAGTCCCAAAATAGCCTTGGAGCGAAGTGAGTATGGATTTTATACTCGGGTTACCTAGAACTCAGCGTGTTAAAGACTCGATAATGGTTGTTGTTGATCGGTTTTCAAAGATGGCTCACTTCATTCCTTGTCACAAGACCGATGATGCCACGAATGTTGCTGGTTTGTACTATAAGGAAGTGGTTTGTTTACATGGAATACCTCTTACCATTGTATTAGATCGAGACGTGAAGTTCCTTAGTTATTTTTGGAAGACCTTATGGCGGGTGATGTGGACGAAGCTGCTATTTAGTACTTCCCACCATCCTCAAACCGATGGGCAGACCGAAGTAACAAATCGCACCCTTGGAAGTTTGTTGAGGGGACTAGTTAGCAAGAGCACGAAGGATTGGGATGTTAAACTTGCACATGACGAGTTTGCTTACAATCGAACTCGATCTGTTACTACTGGTCGAGCTCCATTCGAAATTGTGTATGGAGTCAATCTGACTTGGTTCCGATTCCAAAGAAAGATCTCATGAGTTTCGAAGCAAAAAACTAGGCAAACTACATTTCTTCGTACTTGTGAGCAAGTTCGAGCTCAAATTGAGAAGGCAAATGCAAAGTATAAGGAGAAGGCGAACAAACATCGCAAACAGCCCGTGTTCAAAGTAGGAGATCTCGTATGGCTACATTTGAGGAAGAAACGATTTCCTTCTAAGTGGAAGAATAAGCTTATGCCAAGAGCAGATGGTCCGTTCAAAGTCTTGGAATGCTACGGTCCAAATGCTTACAAACTCGAGTTACCAAGTGAATATGGGGGCGTAAGTGCCACATTCAACGTGGGAGACCTATCCCTGTATCTAGATGACGAAAATTTGAGGCAAATTTCTCAAAAAGAAGGGGAGAATGATGCAGGAGCATTACTCGACAATGAAAAGGAGACCCTCATCAGCCATAACGCAGCTCACATCGTAAGTGGTTTCAAGTTTGGCTCGAGTTTTGTGACGATGTTGAAATGGGACATTGGAGAAGCAGCTAATGGTCATGTTGCTGCTGCTTTGCTGTCCGTGTAGGTCTCTTGAGGACCGTGCAAGCCTAGTCCACCAGCTCACACATCTTTCAATCTTCCCCTTTTGGCAAAACAAGCTTTATTGGACTTAAATGCTCTTTTGATTCCTCCCTCTTTGTGCTATCTTAGACAATGCAGCTGGTCCATCTCTTT
This sequence comes from Heliosperma pusillum, assembly GCA_022085475.1. Taxonomy (NCBI): domain Eukaryota; kingdom Viridiplantae; phylum Streptophyta; class Magnoliopsida; order Caryophyllales; family Caryophyllaceae; genus Heliosperma; species Heliosperma pusillum. The sequence continues at coordinate 48,198 of JAIUZE010066650.1, read as the reverse complement.
TCTCAATAAATCAAGAGCTAGGAGGATTGTCTAGTTTCTATGTGACATCCCTCGCGATAGCGGAAATAAAACATAACTAGCATGCAATTTATATAGCGGAAGATACGATATTTTTTGAAACTTTTTACATGCTAAAAGAAGAGTACGAGGAAAGTCAAATAATTACAAGCTAAAGTATAAAATACTACAGAGAGACGTAGTCTCTCAAAACGTTATCAAATATCAAAGTTGTTTAGCAAACTAGCTAAGAAACGTCTATGGGTGAATCGTCAAGGCCAACGCCCGCTAGCTCACACCCGAACCCTAAAACAAGCAAAATCCATCCAAGCAACCTGTTCATTCATGAAAACATGAACGCCGTAGTCAGTGGGGAAACTCCGGGTTCTCCCAGCCATATCACAAATAACATACTTAAACGGTAATAGGCAAGTAGAAGCATATATATATATATATATATATATATATATATATATATATATATATATATATATATATATATAGGCAAGATCCGGTGAGTCCACCTAAATATTTGAGTCCGTGAGTCCAGGTATACAATATCACATATTACACAGAACAATATCACTGGTTATATTAAACAGTATCACGAAAAAAAATAGCACAAAAGTGTTAAAAATATTTTATGTCATACTACTCGCCGTTGACGACGACCACCCACCCACCAATAATGACGACATATACAAGCACCTAGATGACACAATCAAACAATTATCCGGCACCGTCGTCACCCATTATTTATCCCATGTTTTCATTGCCAATCTTCATATTCCTCCACCCATACACATTACTCTTAGTCGGAGCTCACACCACCCCCAATCACAATAAAATTTGTCATTGTCGTCGTTAAATTAGGGGTTATGATAAAAGAAGCTACATAAAATAAACTTTGGTGAACCACCGATAAGAGTGACTTTCTGGCATGAAAGGGTGAGATAATAATGGTGTTTGTCGGAGCTTTGGTAGTGGAATCAATTGGTGTGAAAAAAAGTATGAGAAAAAAAAGGTATTAATAATGCAGGAAAAAGTGCTTAAGTGGTGTGATATTGTATAGTATATCCCGTGATATTGTTAAGTTAACTTGTGATATTGTATCATGGACTCACGGACTCAAAAAGATAGGGTGGACTCACGTGATCCTAATTCTATATATATATATAGAGGCAAGATCCGGTGAGTCGACCTATATTTTTGAGTCCATGAGTCCAAATAACAACCGTCGATCTTAAAAAAACTAGAGGCCTGAAATGATGACACGTATGCGCCTAAACTAACCTAACAAAACTAGCTTCTTTCTCACGCTTCCCCCTTTATCTTTCTAAAAGTTTGACTGAACCATCAGTATCCAAATCTCACTAAAATCTTGCTAAAAACTCGCAGAGATCGTAATATTTCAACTCGATTTCAACTACTTTACAACTATATTGTATAATCTAAGTTGATTACTTTCCAAAATCGTTGTGGTAAATTCTATTTTCCTGTTTTTATTTGTTTTATGCGATTTTAGTTGAATTGATGTATCATTACATTGATTTTGAATGTTGATATTGTTAGAAATTATTGTTTCTATGGTGAATTAAAAGAATTAAAACAATATTGTGGAGTGATTGAACATATTGTTTTATCGAGTGATTGAACATATTGTGGAGTGATTTTTTGTATATTCATCTTCTTGCTTTTAATTTCTATATATTTTACTCATACATGATTTCATACAGTTTTTGGTGATTTAATCGACCTATTCTTCAATTCATATCAATTATTGTAGTTGTAGTTGTTTATTTGATATTTTTTAGTTTAATCACGAAAAGTAGGGTTTACTATTGTTTATTAACAATATTGTTTTATCGAGTGATTGAACATATTGTGGAGTGATTTTTTGTATATTCATCTTCTTGCTTTTAATTTCTATATATTTTACTCATACATGATTTCATACAGTTTTTGGTGATTTAATCGACCTATTCTTCCATTCATATCAATTATTGTAGTTGTAGTTGTTTATTTGATATTTTTTAGTTTAATCACGAAAAGTAGGGTTTACTATTGTTTATTTGTGAAAATTAGGGTTCTATATTATAAAATTCAATTTGTTTGAAAAATTAGTTGAGAAATTAATTGTAAGTGTTCAATTAATGAGTAATGACGATATAGCTGTTGGTAATGATACTGAAAGTTACAGGAATAAATAATCTTTGAAAATGTGATATTGTTTTTCAATGATTCTGATACTTTTGTTTGAATAATGTGATATTGAATACGAAGATTACTGGTACGTGAGAAAATTAGGGTTTAACATAGTATAATTGTGAAAGTTAGGGTTTCATAATATAAAAATTGAATTTGTTTAACAATATAGTTGAGAAATTGATCCTTAATGTTCACTTAAATAAGTAATGTCGATACATGTTCAATATGATAATGAAAAAAACCTCTGATACATTTAATTGTATGCTGTAATATTATATCTGAAGATTAGGGCTACTTTCTAGATTAATCCGTTCACTACAATTGAATAATCTCACTAGATTCTATCCAAAATCATACATGTGCATTTCGTTTTTCAAATCTTTGTTTCTCTGATTTTTGTAGAATCTATATATGTACTATTATTCATGTTGATTTTGTTGAAATTATTGTATGTATGTTGAATTAGATGAAATAATAGGATTATATCATAAATATCGTACTAATTGTTGAATGATTTGTGATGCTTTCATGTTCTTGCTTTAAATTTGTAAATATCTTAGTTATAGATTATTTCGAACAATTTTAGTGATTATATAAGCATATCGAACTAATTATGTATCAGTGCATGCTTGTAACAAGAGCGGAAGATAAGATGATAATGATGGATAAGAGCTCAAGACACGTAAAAGACGATACAAGAGTATTGCAAGTACTACGGTTAAAGGTAGAGGTAGAGGAAGGAACTCAAATGACTACTAAGAAGATATTGATTAGAAAAGTTTTATTGAGAATGAATTGATGTAATGTTGGTAGGATAAGTAGTATAATGTATGTGGCATAAACTAGTATTGTTGCTGGTATTTTGTGATATTGTTTAAGAGCAATAATGATATTGTGTCTTGTATGTTGTGATATTGTTTCTTAAACATCTTATATGAATATAATCTGTATTACTGTGATATTGTTTTTGGTAAAGTGTGATATTGTTTAAGGTGAAGTGTGATATTCTTTGTTAAGGTATCTAGTACTTCATTACCAACAGGCTGAAAAACTCGACTATATAATTGTGATATTGTTACTGGCAAATGGCGATATTGTTAATTTCATTGTGTAATCTTGTTAATGGCATAGTGTGATATTGTTAATCCGATTGTGTGATATTGTTAACCACATCATGCGATATTTTTTTCAATATCTCGTGATATTTATGAGGGTACATATTATTTATTTAAACTGTTATAAAATATAAGAAAAATGGCAAATCATGATATAAATATTATATTGTTACCGAGCTACTTCAATATTTTTGTGTAACAACCCGTACTACTTTATCAAAGTTATAACATAACACCGTTCTATAAAAAAGCAAGTATCATTGATAAAGTAGTTACTATTGTTTAGCAAAAGAATCCTAAAAAAGACAATAAAATTTGTTATCTAGAAGTAACAGAGTGCCAACAGAAAATTGAAAAAGAATACAAAATTGTAACAACTTGGAAAGATATCTAAGAATAAAGATTTTGTCTTTATAAAATTGACTACAGATAAGATGATTTGCTTATTGATGATATTCTATATGGCTACAAGAGATTCATTTTCTCCTTAATGTTGTACTATAACACTCTTCAGCATGCACGCCCAAAAGTCTTAATCAACCTCAAACAAGTGAACAAATCTGTTGAAAGGAAAACAAATCATCATTTAATTTTCATCTTTCGGACAAAATAAAATATAGAAATATAAATGAGTAGAGGACTCATTTGATCGAGAAAGTAAAAGAGTTCATAACAAGGAAGGAGGACATTTGGGCTAGAGTCATTATCTCATTCAAGACACTTTTGAGTGAACCATTAATTAGCAGGTTGCATGCATTGTGGAGTAAAAAACAAGTGTAACAAGCTCATTATCTACAACAGATTGAGGCAATCGGTTCTAGCACAAAAAGGTAGAATAAGTTACAATGTAGTTCAAACAGTGATATTGTTAAGCGTAACATGTGATACTATGTGACAACCCTCGCGAATGCGGAAATATAAAACATACAAGCATGTGAATTATATAGCGGAAAATACGGTATTTAAAAAAAACCTTTAACCATGCAAGATATATATAACACGAGGTGTGTCAAAATGTTACAAACTAAATACGGAATTACAACAAAGAGACGGGGTCTCTTAAAATGTTAGCAAAGAACAAGTGTTTAGCAAAACTAGCTAATATCATCTAGAGGTGAAAACTTCCAGGGACAACGCCCGCTAGCTCACACCCGAACCCCAAAATATCATATCCAAAAAGTCATCCAATGCAAGCAACCTGTTCGTTCATGAAAAACATGAACGCCACAGTCAGTGGGGAGTAACTCCGGGTTCTCCCAGCCATATCACATCAAACGTACATATAAGGAAATACAAAAGTAAAGCATGCATATATATATATACATGTGAGTTGCGATGAGAATAGATAGGCAATTCTATAGATAATGATAAGAACAAAAGAGGCACAAATCCGAATCCATCATGATATTCAAAGACTCGAGGGAGACACTCTTAGGCAACCGAATACACTCACTAGGGCTTGCATCTCACCGTTAGCGGTATAAGATTGATAAGATTGAGACTCAACAGACAAACCAAGTCAAGTCATGCGATGATCACATAATATCCAACATATTACCATCCATTCACGAACCAAGACAATGACGGTGTCCAATCGTGCAATGACCATGAACAATATCATGAAATCACGCATTCAAAGACGACTCAAGACGACATCTCTCACGGTAAATGAAACGCACTTGCATCGTGTACATGGCAAGTATGATTAACAGGCATCCACGGGATAAGCATTTCCCTGAACTCATACACGATGCTACATTTCGTATATGTAGACTAATTTCCTCCTGGTAGCACGACGATTATAATATCGGTCCTAGTCTAAACCTGGCCGGACTCTCGGAATAAGACGTGTTCCGATTCGACATGTGGTAAGACGTTCCACATCCAAGACTCGGTCAATCATAGACGCCGAGTACCCCAAATTCGGTCGACATTCACGAAAGAGGCAGAAAAGAGCACAAGCCTCATAACAAGCGGTACGCTACATGCAAATAACACCACCTAGCAAGTACACAATATTTGACGGCCGGGTCGATCACGCATAGCGTTCAACTCCCAACAACGGTCGTCGTATGCCCCACTAACATAATTAGCATAGGATACCTCTCCGTTGCCGACATTAAGCCTACGAACGGGGAAGGTAGCCAGACGAATGAGAGTAGAAAGCACAAGACAAAATAGTGCTCAAACCGTATCATTTGTAAAACCGACTCAAAGTGGGACATATTGAAAACCGTCACAAAACATGTGATACATGCGAATGAGATATCATATATCCAAAAACATGAATCAATACATGATACCCAAGCATTAGACCAAGTTTAAGAAGCATAAGAAATAAGAAACATAGATAACTCTCCAAAACAACAAGTTTGGAAACTAACTTAAACAAGGGTTCACTTCAAACTGTCATAACTAGAGTTCTAGATATGGGAATGCAGAAATTCTAAGTTGAGGTGATAGCTTATCCTCTTACGGTTCCAACGAGTGGTCACAAGCCCAAAACAAGCAAGTAACGAAGGAGATATGAGCATTCTACAAAAAAGGGTCAGTGCGGTGAATTTGCACGAGTCACCCGAGAACAACAACCCATTTCCATCATTTCCAATTTTCCTAATTTACTTCTATCAACTAACAACAATCAATATTCATCATCAAAAATCATCAAATAACAACAATCATAAATCATAACATGATTCCTAGCAGTTAACAAATCATATGCTAAAATACGAATCTAACATTAAAAGCATGTAAAACACCGTAAAATGATTCGAGTAAACCCTTCACCGTTACCTTACGAGTCTTTAATCGATTTACTAAGCCTTCCTAGTAGTCTCCCCTACCATTAGGCAATTATAAGATGAATTTATAATCAACCTTGAGAAAGGACGGATATTTAAAAAGAGAGAAAGACGGTAATTTTATTACCAATACGGATAGAGGAAGCTAAGAGGGGAAGAATAAGACGAACTTACGTGAATTCCGTCAAAGAACGAATGCGGTATGATGATTATAAGATCGGATCAAAGAGGGTTTTAGGTTTTGGTGGTTTGATGAGGAAGAAGGAGATGTTGAGTTGTGAGGTAAAAATAGGTTATGAGGGAGTATAAGTAAAGGGTGAGTCGGAAAGTCAACGAAAGTCAAAGTCGACTTAAGAGTCAAGAAAATTCAAAGACGACTCAAAAGTCAAGAAAAGTTAAAGACGACTCAAAAGTCAAGAAAAGTTAAAGACGACTCAAAAGTCAAGAAAAGTTAAGACGACTCAAAAGTCAAGAAAAGTCAAATCGACTTCAAAAGTCAAGAAAAAGTCCTAAACTCGGACTCAAAGTCAGAAAAGTCAAACTCGGACTCAAAAGTCAAGAAAAGTCAAAACACCGACTCAAAAGTCAAGAAAAAGAAAAGAAAGACTCAAAAGTCAGAAAAGTTAAAGACACTCAAAAGTCAAGAAAAAGAAAAGTCTCAAACTCGACTCAAAAGTCAAGAAAAGTCAAACTCGCCTTAAGACGGGATTTTCATTGAAATTCTCGCAGAAATTCCAAATACGAACTCGGAAATTCTAAATTCGACTCGAAACATAAAAAGCTAATTTAAAACTTAAATTCGCTGAAAAGATTTCGTAAAATATTTCTACTAGAAAAATAGGGTACATTTCCGGGTGTTACATACTATATACAAAATCATGTGTTACTAATTTATAAATTATTTAAACTATGTAATGTATAACAGTATATTTCATACTGTGATAAATATGTGATATTGTTAAGTATAAGGTGTGATACTAATTCACATTAATTAGGTAAATAATAACTGATATTTTACAAAACTTAATCAAAAACTCGAGTAAAACACACATATGAACAACGTATAATAGATTACAATGTCGTTCAGACTGTGATATTGTTAAGTTTAACATGTGATACTAATTAAATTAAATTATTTGAACTATGTATGTATGACAACATATTTCACACTGTGATATTGTTAAGAATAGCGCGTGATACTAATTTACATTAATGAGGTAAACAATAACATGTATTTACATAACATAATTAAAACTCAAGTAATGCACAGATCTGAACAAAAGTATGATTAATATTGATACTTTTAAGAATAGTGCGTGATACTATATTACATTAAATAGGCAAACAATAGCATGTATTTACAAAACAAAAAAATAACAGAGAGATCACATTGTATATAATAAAACAAGATAATAAAAGATAAAATACATGAAATAGGAAAATACACAAAATAAGATGAATCGTAACAACACTGATAAAAGAAATCAAACGAAAATAACAATAACAATGATTAAATTAAATGTTAAAGGTCCATATAATTTAAAGAAACATTAACAATTTAGATTAAAAAGAAAAAAAGAGTGAAATTACCTGACATAGAAAAGTAATGAAGAAATCAGATTGTCTTGCTTGATTGAGAAGAATCTAATTGATGGAGTAGAATGAGATCACCCAATAAAAAGTGACGAATAAAGTAGCAGATGGAGAACACGAACAAAAAAAGGAAAACTGAGGTGAGAGGAGTTTAGAGAGAGAAACTGATTGAGAAATAATGAATCTTGTCTCAGAGGTAGGATATATATACAAACTTGTTAAACGACGAAAATGCCTCTACTATAACGCGCTGATCTCAGCCATTAGATCTCTTTGATCTGACGGTTGAAATTAGGATTTACGGACTCAAAAATATAGGGTGGACTCACATGATCCTAATTCTCTCTATATATATATATATATATATATATATATAGATATATCTATATATATATATATATATATATATATATATATATATATATATATATATATAGAATTAGGATCATGTGAGTCCACACTATCTTTTTGAGTCCGTGAGTCCATGATACAATATCACAAGTTAAACTAAACAATATCACGGGTTATACTGTACAATATCACACCACTGAACTACTTTTTCGCGCACCATTACTATTTTTTTTTCCTAATACTTTTTTTCACACCAATTGTTTTAGCCCTTTTGTGCTGGTTTTTTTTTTTTGATACTGTTTAGTATAACTAGTGATATTGTTTCGTATAGTCTGTGATATTGTATAGTTGGACTCACGGACTCAAATATTTAGGTGGACTCACCGGATCTTGCCTCTCTATATATATATATATATATATATATATATATATATATATATATATATAGATAGAGAGAGAGAGAGAGAGAGAGAGAGAGAAAGAGAGGCAAGATCCAGTGAGTCCACCTAAATATTTGAGTCCGTGAGTCCAGCTATACAATATCACATATTACACATAACAATATCACTGATTATGCTAAACAGTATCACGAAAAACAAACATCACAAAAGGGTTAAAAATACTTTATGTCATACAACTCATCGTTGATGACAAGCACCTACCCACCAATAATGGCGACATATCAAGCACAAAGATCACACAAGCAAACAATTATCCGGCAATGTCGTCACCCATTATTTATCCTATGTTTTCTTTTCATTATTCATATTCCAAAACCCATACACATCACTCCTACTTTGAGCTCACACCACCTCCAATCACAATAATATTTGTCATTGTCGTCGTTAAATTAGGGGTCTCGTCGTTGGATATTAAGAAAAATGCCGGAGGCAAAGATGCTTAGTATAGAGGAAAAATGATAAAAAAAAAAGCTAAATAAAATAAACTTCGGTGAAACAATGATAATAGTGATTTTCCCGCATGAAAGGGAGAGAGAAATGATGGTGTTTGTCAGAGTTTCGGTATTGGAATTAATTTGTGTGAAAAAAGTATGAAACAAAAAGCTAGTAATAGTGGGCGAAAAAGTGGTTCAGTGGTGTCATATTGTATAGTATATCCCGTGATATTGTTTAGTATAGCTTCTGATATTGTTTCCTGGACTCACGGACTCAAAAAGATAGGGTGGACTCACGTGATCCTAATTATATATATATATATATATATATATATATATATATATATATATATATATATATATAGAGTCAGGTTCAGGTAAGTCCCTTTATTTAGGTGAGTCCCTAACTCCTAATCTAAGCCATTAGATCTTATAAGACATGGATGGTTGAGATTAGAAGCATTAACACACTCACCTACTACAAATTAGTGATAATTTGAATTCTGAAATTTTAGAACAAGTTCTTGAAACTTTATCAAAAAAAATTGTAACTTTTGTTTTTTACGAATGTAACTTTAACCTTTAAAAGTGTAACTGTGACAACCCGCGCGAATGCGGAAATAAAACATAACAAGCATGTGATTTATATAGCGGAAAATACGGTGTTTTTAAAACTTTTTACATGCAAGTAGAAAAGTACGAGGAATGTCAATAATTACAAACCAAAGTATAATATACTACAAGAGACGGAGTCTCTCAAAATGTTATCCAATATCAAAGTGATTAGCAAACTAGCTAAACAACGTCTAGAGGTGAACCATCCAGGCCAACGCCCGCTAGCTCACACCGAACCCAAAATACCACAAGCAAAAAGCCATCCAATCAAGCAACCTGTTCATCCATGAAAAACATGAACGCCACAGTCAGTGGAGAGTAACTCCGGGTTCTCCCAGCCATATCACAATAAACGTACATAAACGGAAATACAAAAGTAGGAGCATGCGTATATAAATATACATGTGAAATACGAGAAGGATAAATAGGCAATTCAATATATAAGAATATCGGTTCATGAATTACAAAGTCGTAACCATCATGCTATAGATAGACTCGGGGAAGACACTCTTAGGCAACCATACACTCACTAGGGCTTGCATCTCACCGTTAGCGGCATAAGTTTGATAATATTGAGACTCGACAAACAAACCATGCCAAGTTATCCAAAGATCACAAGTAATCAATCATATAACCATCCATCCAAACGTACAATACGTTGACGACATCTCTCACGGTACATGACACGCACTAGCACCGTGTCCCTACAAGTATGATTAGAAGGCATCCACGGGATAAAACATTGCCCTGAACGCATACACGATGCTACATTTCGTATATGTAGACTAATTTCCTCCTGGTGGGACGACGATATAAATACCCGGTCCTAGTCTAAACCTGGCCAGACTCTCGGAATAAACCATTTTCCGATTCGACAAGCGATGACATTTCGCATCCAAGACTCGGTCAATCATAGACGCCGAGTACCCCAAATTCGGTCAACCTTCAGGAAAGAGGCGGAACAGAGCACAAGCCTCATAACAAGCGGTACGCTACATGCAATGACACCACCTCGCAAGTATACAACATTTGACGGCCGGGTCGATCAACGCAAAGCGTTCGCCTCCCAACAACGTCGTCATATGCCCACTAACACATGCGATCAAGCAGTAAGGATACACTCCCCGGCCGTTCCGACATTCCAGCCTTACGAACGTGGAGCTAGCCAAGGGAATGAGATTACAAAGCACATAGAAAATTAGTGCTCAAACCGTAACATTTGTAAAACCGACTCAAAGTGGGACATATAAAAAACCGTCACAAAACATGCGATACAAGCGAAGGGATTATCATATATTCGAAACATTAAAATTTAAAGTCAACTTTTAGAGTCAAACCCGGAAGTCAACAAAAGTCAAAGTCAAACCCAAGACCCGAGACCCAAACCCGACAATTGGAGTGGGCTACAAACAAAACATCAATGTAAGAAGACCTAGTCCAAAGGGTCAAGGAAATTCAAGGCGGAACTAGAATTCAAAGGGTCGACTTTGGGAAAAACTGGCAGCATGAAACGCTGCCAGCGCCAGGGAACGCTGCCAGCGTCCCACGACGCTGCCAGCGTCCTGGTCTCAGGCACGCGATCCTTTATTCTCGTCTTGTCATCAACATACAACAATCATCATTTATCATCACAAACCATCAATTCTCATATCAATTATCAACTAACAACAACCATCATCAACAACATAATTCCTATGATTACTAACCTTATTCTAAATACGATTTCTAACATAGAAAACACATTAAAACACGTAAATGAAATTAAGTAACCCTTCACCGTTACCTTTTTGCGTCTTCAATCCGCGTCGATGTCCTCTTCTATCAAGAAGTAGTCTTTGTCGGGGTCTTCGAGGTCACCACCTACAATTAGATAATAAAATATGAATATAATTCACCTTTGAGAAAGACGGATAAATTGAAAAGCGAGAAAGACGGTAACTTTATTACCAATACGGATAGAGGACGATGAGAGGGAAAGATTAAGACGAACGTTAGTGAATTTGAGCGAGAAACAAAGGAGTAGAACCGATATTAAATTTGAGCAAATATGGAGGCTTTCCGTTTTTGGTGTTTACTTGGAGTGGAAGAAGAAGATTGAATGTGAGGGAGTTAGGGTTATGAGGGAGTATATGAAGGAGTAAGTGGAAAAGTCATGGAAAAAGTCCATAACGTCTTAAGACGTAATTTACTTGAAATCCCGCGTAAAGTCCAAATACGAACTCAGAAATTCTAAATTAGACACGGGAAAATTAATTCTAAACTAAAACTAAACTTTGCTGAAAAGTATCCGTATAATATTTTTACTATAAAAATAGGGTATATTTGCGGGTGTTACAATCACCCCACCTTTTAAAAAGTTTCGCCCTCGAAACTTGAGCGAAAGAAAGATACCTTAATCGAACAGGCTTGGATATTTACTACGCATAGAAGCTTCAGTTTCCCACGTTTCTTCTTCAACATTGGCACATCTCCACAAGATTTTCACTAAGGGAACCACTTTACTTCTCAACTTCTTATCCTTGCGATCTAGAATGCAGATCGGCTTCTCTTCAAAGGACAAATTCGGTTCAAGCTCGGGCATTTCCGTTTGAAAAACATGGCTTGGATCACTAACGTATTTTCTCAACTGAGAAACATGGAATACATCATGAACCTTAGCCAAATTCGGGGGCAAGTCCAACTTGTAAGCAACGACACCAATCCTTTTCACAATATCAAAGGGTCCAATGTATTTCGGGCTCAATTTACCCTTTACACCAAACCTTTTAACACCCTTCATCGGGGATACTTTCAAGAATACTTTATCTCCAACTTCAAATTCTAACGGTCTTCTTCGGATATCGGCATAAGATTTTTGTCGATCTTGAGCGGCTTTCATTCTATCACGAATGACCTTCACATGATCAATAGTCTCAACAAGAACTTCGGGACCTAAGTCACGAACATCACTCAATTGATTCTAACATATAGGACTTCGACATTTCCTTCCATAAAGAGCTTCATAAGGAGCCATCTTGATCGAGGCATGATAACTATTGTTGTAAGAAAACTCCACCAACGGTAGACTCTTTTCCCAATTAGATTGGAAGTCGAGTGCACAAGCCCTAAGCAAGTCTTCTAAAGTCTGAATAGTCCTCTCGGTCTGACCATCAGTAGCGGCATGAAATTCGGTACTCATCAACAATTTACTACCCATGTCTTCTTGTAAAGCCTTCCAAAATCTCGAACAAAACCTCAGATCTCGCTCGGATATAATCTCCTTGGGAACACCATGGTATCTAACAATTTCATCAACATAGGCTTTCGCTAAACGGTCTAAACTCCAAGTCTCTTTGATTGGAATGAATCTAGCACACTTGGTCAAACGATCAACAACAACCCAAACGACATCTTTACTTCCAACGGTCCTTGGCAAAGCCATAACAAAATCCATGGAAATAGATTCCCACTTCCATAGTGGAATATCAAAAGGTTGTAGCAATCCACCAGGCCTCTTGTGTTCAATCTTCACTTGTTGGCAAGTAAGACATCTTCCAACATAAGACACAACATCACCCTTCAAGTTCGGCCACCAAAATTGTAGCTTCAAATCTTTATACATCTTATCACCTCCGGGGTGAATAGAATAAGGGGAAAGGTGAGCTTCATCAAGAACTCGCTTTCTCAAATTGAGAGCATTAGGCACAAACAAACGGCCATGAAATCGAAGAACACCTTTGTCATCAAACTTGAAATCTTTAGCTTTTCCTTCTTGAAGTTTGGCTTGAATAGACTTGTAGGTAGGATCATCAACTTGGCTTTCGCGGATCTCGCGGAGGAAAAAAGGTTCGGCAGTCATAGCACCCACATAATCAAATCCACGTTCCACAAATTCCAACTTCAACTTCCGAAACTCAATAGAAAGATCAACAGGTAATACCGACATAGCATTCAAGGAATGAGAAGATTTCCTACTAAGAGCATCGGCAACAACATTAGCTTTCCCTTCATGGTACAACAACTCAAAATTATAATCATTCACCAATTCCAACCACCTTCTTTGTCTCATATTCAACTCTTTTTGAGTAAATATGTACTTCAAACTTTTGTGATCAGTGAATATACGACAATGAACACCAATAAGGTAGTGTCTCCACACTTTCAAAGCATGAACAACGGCGGCTAATTCCAAATCATGAGTAGGATAGTTCACTTCATGAACTCTCAATTGTCTCGAAGCATAAGCCACCACTTTCCTACTTTGCATAAGTACACAACTCAATCCCATCTTGGAAGCATCACAATAGACATCAAAGTCTACACCATCTTCAAGCAAAGTCAACACCGGGGCGGTAGTCAACCTTTTCTTTAACTCTTGAAAAGCGGCTTTACAAGCTTCATTCCATAGGAACTTGGTTTCTTTCTTAAATAATTGAGTCATCGGTCTAGCAAGCTTTGAGAAATCCTTGACAAATCTACGGTAATAACCAGCTAAACCAAGAAAACTTTGGACTTTTCTAACATCGGTCGGACTCTTCCAATCAACAACGACCTCAATTTTAGAAGGATCCACCATTACACCTTCTTTAGAAATTACATGCCCAAGAAAGGACACCTTAGGTAACCAAAATTCACACTTGGAGAATTTGGCAAACCACTTTTGACGACGGAGAACACTCAAAATAGTCCTTAGATGAATGGCATGCTCTTCTTCGGTCTTGGAGAAAATAAGGATGTCATCAATGAACACCACCACACACTTGTCAAGGTACTCACTAAATGTACGGTTCATTTGATCTATGAAAATAGCGGGAGCATTAGTCAATCCAAATGGCATCACCTTGAACTCATAATGACCATATCTTGTACTAAAAGCGGTCTTTGGAATATCAACATCACGAACGGGAATTTGGTGATATCCGGATCTCAAATCAATCTTGGAAAAAGTAGAAGCACCCTTTAGTTGATCAAACAAATCTTCAATTCTTGGTAAAGGATACCTATTCTTGATGGTAATTCGGTTCAATTCACGGTAATCAATACAAAGCCTCATAGAACCATCTTTGATCGGTTGTGTCGCAGTCCCGATACAAAAATAATTATCCACACTTAGGCTAACAACATAAAGAATGTAATTAGGGAAGTAGGGATCGTTCCTCAGTGAGTACGTGTTAACTATGAATTGCTATGGGGTGATTTTCATTTAAGTTCGATTTATTTGAGGTGATTGTCTAAACTACTAACATGAAATAAAACGACAAATATATATTGACGATATTTAAATGACAAGTATGGAAATTGCGATAAAAATAAATCTAATCTAATTGACGGGAAGGAAGGTGACGATAATTAAATCTAACTAAGAATGATAATTAAAATGACAATATTGAAAAGCTACCGAACTACAATAATAGAAAACTAATAAACTAACAAATGACAATAAAATAAACTATCTAAGAACGGAAATAAAATGAAGGTAAAATAAACTAACTAAAACGATAAAATAAACTATCTAATCAAATTGATATAGAGAATTAGAAATTCATGTTAAATGATTTAAAAGCTTTATTGATACCAATATTAGAATTACTACGATTGTGTAAGCCTTGTAGCGGTATATTCCTCTCGGATTCGTACCGACGTTTTAATGGGTCCTAACGTCCTTTCAGCCTGGTTAGGTCACTAAACCCCTATTGGTAGTCCTAATTCCCATCCCAACTCTCGTTTCTAAGACGGAAATTGACTAATACAAACAATTGTTTATGGCCACTAAACAAATTTATAGAATTTGACATGACCAAAGGAAGAAACAAACTAGATGGTTCTATTGGTATCGATTCTTCTTTTAATTCATTTTAACTAGCAAATCATTTCAATATTCCAATTTTATTTATTGTATTTAAAAAATGATAATCTTACAATACTAGATTTAGTTTATGTGATTGAATAAATTAAAAGGAAAATGATAAGCAAAATTAAACTACGAAATAAAAGTACTAAAATGATTAAGGTGATCAAGATTATATTAATAATGATTCTAATGATGAATTTTATGACGATTATTATATGATTAGGCAAAATAAAATATGACATATTAAACGATATTTTGGTTTCAACTAGATTACTTTTATATGGATTTCCTACCAACAATAATATAAAAACAAGACTAATGAGATTATAGTTCATGAACTTATTATGATGATGAAAACAATACAACTGAAATAAATACTAAAAAGAGAAAACTATGATGTCGGAAATTGCGTAAATAAAGGATAGAAAATTACCGGGATTGGGTACAATTATGTAAGAAAGAAAGTAAAGAACAAATATCCAACCCAATATAATGACAAATGCTTATAGAAACACTAGAGAAGTACTTGGAAATTGCTATAAAAATAGTCTAAGATTGCATAAACTATAAACTATGATCTAAAACTTATATGTAAAATATGTAATGTGTGTTGTGTTATGATTGCATGCCTCTTCTTCTCATAAGTTTAGGCTTATATAGGGTTGCTTAGCTGCTGTGTTTCGTCCAAATTCATACCGTAAACAACCTAATAAAGCACTCCATTAAGGCTTGGGAGAAGAAGAGCCAAGAAGCGTTCATCAGCAGACATACCCGATCGGGTATGTGGTAATCCGATCAGGTATGTAACCCTGATGGATTTTCTTTCGTCTCTTCCAATTTCTTCTTTGGGCACGAAATCCTATGCCTTGGTCTTGGTCAATGCAGCACGTAATTGGGCTTGGGCTAGTCTTCCTTTGACTTGAGTTGGTGTTTTCCTTTGAGAAACAAAGTCAAAGTCCAAGATGAGTCCACTTGAGGAAGGATGTAGCGGAATCGTAGTCAAATCGTGAAATTGCTATCATCGGTTCCTCATAAACTTGTATTCTAGTGCCTTTGCTCCATAAAGTAAGAAAATATAACAAAACCGCTTCATTTCCTATAAAACGAGACAAAGCACGCAAAACAACTAGAATAGCAATATTAGCTCGTTAATCACTTAACAAAGTGCATAAATCATATAGAAATCGAGCTAAAACGGGGGATAAATTAGTACAAAATATCGCTTATCAATCTTTCTTCTTCACAAAGAGAACGGGAGCACCCCAAGGCGAGGCACTTGGTCGAATAAAACCTTTCTCAATCATATCATCAAGTTGTTTCCTTAACTCTTTCAATTCGGTTGGAGCCATACGGTAAGGAGCTTTGGCTATTGGTCCGGATCCAGGTACAAGATCAATAGAAAACTCAACATCACGCTCGGGAGGAATCACGGGCAAGTCTTTGGGGAATACATCAACAAATTCACGAACTATAGGCACATCTTCAATATTTGGCAAATAGGTAGTTGAAAAAGTCACAATACACAAGTATGCTTGGTGACCCTTTCTTACCATACTTACCAACTTCATTGCGGAAATCAAAGACACACCCTTTCGGGGATGAGATCCCTTGTAGGTTATTCTAACTCCTAAAGGACTCTTTAAATAAATCTTTTGATCTCTACACTCGAACCTAGCATGGTACAATGCTAACCAATCAATACCTAGAATTATATCGAACTCTCCTAGAGGGAACTTAAGGAGATTAGCGGGAAAGATAGAACCCGCAATAGAGATTGGAACATTAGGATAAGAGTAGAACAAGAGATAATTTCTCCGGATGGTAAGGATATGGGAGTATCCTCACTAGAAGTAGGCTTGATAGATAATTTATTAGCATAAGTCGAAGACACAAAGGACATAGAAGCACCGGTATCAAATAGAATAAGACACGGTTGCTCTAAGATTGAGAACATACCAGTAATTATCTCCGGATGAGCATCGGCTTCGGCTCGGCTCATAACGAAGATAGAACCCTAAGGTTTGGCAATTCGAGGGGGAAACTTACGATCGGGGCAATCCTCATAACGGTGACCACTCTTTTGGCAAAAGATGCAAATATAAGGTCGGTTGGAACAAGATACACCGGGGTGGTGTGGAAGTCTACAACGGTTGCAAAAGCGACCTTGAGCTTGAGGAAGAGCATAAGGCCTATGAGCCAAGTTAGAAGTAGCTCAGGGAATGAAAGGAGCGGGAGCTCTTGCATTTGCATTTCAAGGAGGATTGAATCTCCTCTTGTTGGCAAAAGAGTTGGAGGAAACGGAGTAAACGGTCTCTTCCCATAGACATTTGGCCTAGGAGTGAAAGAAGGAGATGGATTATTCATCATAGCTTCATCCCTAATGGCCTTCATGGAGTTCTCGGCCCAAAAAGCATCATCATATAAATCCCCAAAGGAAGTAGCATTCCTCCTCACTTTACTTTGAAGTAAAGCACTAAGCTTGTTGCGGTAGTAGAAAGCTCGATCCTCGTCTTCTTTGATAAGCCTCGGAGCAAAATGAGCAAGCTTGTTGAACTCCGTAGTGAAGTCTTGTGCCGACAAGTTACCTTGCTTGAAGTCAATAAATTCCTTGAGCCTTTGTTGCTTTAGCTCCTTGGGATAAAATCGACCTTCAACTAGAGCTTTGAAACAAGCCTAATTGAAATCATCTTCGAGAGTAGCGGTGGCACTAGTAATCGCTCACCAATTATCTGCTTCCCTTACAAGGAAGTGCTTTGCAATCCTTACCTTGTCCTCTTCACGGACTTGGTATAAATCAAATTGCTTCTCCATTTCTCGGAACCATTCTGATAGCTCGGTAGGGTCCGGCTCTCCACCGTAAGGTATAATTTTACTCCTAGCTATTTGGCTTGCCACCCAAACGTAGTCTCCTTGGTGGTTATCTTCTCTACGAGGGGGTTCTTGGTTGGCTTGAGCAATAGTCGCATCTTGTTGATTCTTCAACACTTGCGTAAGAGCTTCTAGCATAACGTTCTCTACTACTCGAGGTCTAATTATCTTCATAAGAAACAAAAACAAAACAAGTTAATCCTAACACTTAGCATAAACAAATAGACTACCAAGTAAAATCCTTAACTTCTACCCATCTCTCATTTATTATTTCAAGGTCAAGTAGTTTAAGTTTAGGGTTCACGTGTGTGCGTCGAGAGCGTTTAAGCTCTGATACCAACTATGACAACCCTCGCGAATGCGGAAATAAAACATAACAAGCATGTGATTTATATAGCGGAAAATATGGTGTTTTTAAAACTTTTTACATGCAAGTAGAAAAGTACGAGTAATGTCAATAATTACAAACCAAAGTATAATATACTACAAGAGACGGAGTCTCTCAAAATGTTATCCAATATCAAAGTGATTAGCAAACTAGCTAAACAACGTCTAGAGGTGAATCATCCAGGCCAACGCCCGCTAGCTCACACCGAACCCAAAATACCACAACCAAAAAGTCATCCAATCAAGCAACCTGTTCATCCATGAAAAACATGAACGCCACAGTCAGTGGGGAGTAACTCCGGGTTCTCTCAGCCATATCACAATAAACGTACATAAACGGAAATACAAAAGTAGGAGCATGTGTATATAAATATACATGTGAAATACAAGAAGGATAAATAGGCAATTCAATATATAAGAATATCGGTTCATGAATTACAAAGCCGTAAACATCATGCTATAGATAGACTCGGGGAAGACACTCTTAGGCAATCATACACTCACTAGGGCTTGCATCTCACCGTTAGCGGCATAAGTTTGATAAGATTGAGACTCGACAAACAAACCATGCCAAGTCATCCAAAGATTAAGAGTAATCAATCATATAACCATCCATCCAAACGTACAATACGTTGACGACATCTCTCACGGTAAATGACACGCACTAGCACGTGTCCGTGCAAGTATGATTAAAAGGCATCCACGGGATAAAACATTGCCCTGAACGCATACACGATGCTACATTTCGTATATGTAGACTAATTTCCTCCTGGTAGGACGACGATATAAATACCCGGTCCTAGTCTAAACCTGGCCAGACTCTCGGAATAAACCATTTTCCGATTCGACAAGCGATGACATTTCGCATCCAAGACTCGGTCAATCATAGACGCCGAGTACCCCAAATTCGGTCAACCTTCACGAAAGAGGCGGAAAAGAGCACAAGCCTCATAACAAGCGGTACGCTACAAGCAATGACACCACCTCGCAAGTATACAACATTTGACGGCCGGGTCGATCAACGCAAAGCGTTCGTCTCCCAACAACTTCCTCATATGCCCACTAACACATGCAATCAAGCAGTAAGGATACACTTCTCGTTCCGACATTCCAGCCTTACGAACGTGGAGGTAGCCAAGGGGGTGAGAGTACAAAGCACATAAAAAATTAGTGCTCAAACCGTAATATTTGTAAAACCGACTCAAAGTGGGACATATCAAAAACCGTCAGAAAACATACGATACAAGCGAAGGGATTATCATATATTCGAAACATTAATATTTAAAGTCAACTTTTAGAGTCAAACCCGGAAGTCAACAAAAGTCAAAGTAAAACCCGAGACCCGAGACCCAAACCCGACAATTGGAGTGGGATACAAAAAAAACATCAATGCAAGAAGACCAAGTCCAAAGGGTCAAGGAAAGTCAAGGCGGAACTAGAATTCAAAGGGTCGACTTTGGGAAAAACTGGCAGTATGAAACGCTGCCAGCACCAGGGAACGCTGCCAGCATCCCACGACGCTGCCAGCGTCTGTGGACGCTGCCAGCGTCCTGGTCTCAGGCACGCGATCCTTCATTCTCGTCTTGTCATCAACATACAACAATCATCATTTATTATCACAAACCATCAATTCTCATATCAATTATTAACTAACAACAACCATCATCAACAACACAATTCCTATGATATCGAGTAAATGATATCGAGTAACCCTTCACCGTTACCTTTTCGTGTCTTCAATCCGCGTCGATGTCCTCTTCTATCAAGAAGTAGTCTTTGTTGGGGTCTTGGAGGTCACCACCTACAATTAGATAATAAAAGATGAATATAATTCACCTTTGAGAAAGACGGATAAATTGAAAAGCGAGAAAGACGGTAATTTTATTTCCAATACGGATAGAGGACGATGAGAGGGAAAGATTAAGACGAACTTTAGTGAATTTGAGCGAGAAACAAAGGAGTAGAACCGATATTAAATTTGAGCAAATATGGAGGCTTGGGGTTTTTGGTGTTTACTTGGAGTGGAAGAAGAAGATTGAATGTGAGGGAGTTAGGGTTATGAGGGAGTATATGAAGGAGTAAGTGGAAAAGTCATGGAAAAAGTCCATAACGTCTTAAGACGTAATTTACTTGAAATCCCGCGTAAAGTCCAAATACGAACTCGGAAATTCTAAATTAGACACGGGAAAATTAATTCTAAACTAAAACTAAACTTCGCTGAAAAGTATCGGTATAATATTTTTACTATAAAAATAGGGTACATTTGCGGGTGTTACAGTAACTTTATACAAATTTAGTGATTTTAGAGTGTAACTTCAGCCATAAATGATGTAACTTTATGATAATATAGTCAATTTTGTATATTGATTTTAATTTATGTAATTTTAAGAAATAATTTATGTAACTTTAGTCTTTTACGTGTGTAACTTCACTATTTTGCGAGTATAACTTTAGTCTTTTAAGACTAATTTTTATATTAAAATTTGAAATTAGGTAATATAATGTGATTTTGAATATATTAATCTGATATTATATAATTTTATGTCGCTTTAGTCCAAATTTATGTAATTTTAATCAAATTTTATGTAACTTTACTCTAGTTTTATTATAATTTTTATGTAACTTTAGTCTAATTTTGTGTAACTTTAGTCTAATTTTGTGTAACTCTAGGCCAAGTTTGGTAGCTTTTTGGCACAATTTTATTTAACTCTAGCCATTAAATGTGTAACTTTATATTAATTTAGTAATTATCGAATGTAACTTCAGCCAACTTTATGTAATATATTTCATTTAAGATATTAATTTGAATTTATGTAATTTCAAGAATTTATGTAATATATTTCATTTAACAGGCAACAACCACCACTACCATCCACCTACCAGCCTACCAACGACCTTATCTCCCCTTTCTCAGCCACTACCACCGTCACCCACCACCGACAAAACCTCACTCACCCGACCACTAAAAATAACAAGACACCCCCTAACGCGACCGTTGGACAGCAAAAAAAAAAAACACCAATGCTCGCTTTCTTAACCACCACCAATAACGCTACAATATCGACATCAGACGCCAAACAACAACGCCAACCCGCCATCTACAACAGCCGCATCAACAGCGTAACGCGACCGCCAAACAACAAAGAAAAACGAGATCGGAAAAAAAATGAGATCTGAAGTAACGAGAGGAAGAGAAAGGGTTTAAGAGATAGGGTGGGGCTGGTGGGGGAGGTGGTCCGCCGGCCAGAGTAGCAGTTGAGTGTTTGAGAGAGAAGTAGAGAGGGAAGTGGGTAGAGAGAGGAGAGGCTATGATTTATGATTAGGGTTTGGGTGTATTGTGGAGTATTTTATATTAGCCTTTTATTTTTGTTTTAATCTTGATCCTCCATTTGTTTGATCTAATGATCTAGATTAGGACTCATGGACTCACCTAAGAAAGGTGGACTTATGTGATCCTATTTCTATATATATATATATGTGTGTGTGTGTGTGTGTGTGTGTGTGTGTGTGTGTGTGTGTGTGTGTGTGTGAATTACGAGAAATATAAATAAGCCTTTCAATATATAAAGATTTAGGCGTATGAAGTACAAAACTGTAAGCATCAGATTATAGACAAACTCGGGGAAGACACCCTTAGGCAACTATATACTCACTAGGGCTTACATCTCACCGTTAGCGGCATATACTTGATAAGATAGAGACTCGACATATAAAACACGCCAAGTCATCCAACGGTCACAAATAATCAACATATAAACATCCATCCAAACATACGAATATGGTAACATAATCTCTCACGGTTAATGACACGCACTAGCACCATGTACATAGCAAGTGTGATCAATACACGTTCACGGGATAAACATTTCTCTGAACCATACACGATAAACATTTCGTATATGTAGACTCATTTCCTCCCGGTAGGACGACGATAATAATACGGTCCTAGTCTAAACCTGGCCAGATTCTCGAAATAAACATGTTCCGATTCGATATGCGATACACATTTCGCATCCAAGACTTGGTCAAACACAGAAGCCGAGTACCCCAAATTCGGCCAACCTTCACGAAAGAGGCGGAAAGAGCACACGCATTATAATCAAGCGGTACGCTACATGCAATAACACCACCTTGCAAAGATACGACATTTGACGGCCGGGTCGATCAACGCATAGCGTTCGCCTCCCAACAACGTCGTCATATCTGCACTAAAACATGCATACAAGCATTAGGGATACATCTCCTCGTTCCGACATTCCAGTCTAACGAGCAAGGAGGTATAGCCGGGGAATGAGAGTTCATAGCACTTAACGATTAGTGCTCAATTCAAGACATAGGCAAAACCGACTCAAAGAGGGACGTACCAAAAACCGTCACAAAACATGTGATATAAGCGAATGGGATACCATATATTCTAAACATGAATATTTAATGCTATTACGTAAATTTCTACGATAAACGAACCATACAAACTGTTATAAATGAAAGTATAAGAAAAGAAGTAGAAGGAGAATTACAGGGATTGCCAGCCGGTCAATTGGACCGGGCGGCTACCCGGCTGGCACTTCAGCAACATTTGGAAACCATCAAAAATACAGAGTGTCCCAGTCGGTCCAAGGGATCGGCACCCGGCAACCCGACTGGGACCACATACCATTTGAGGAAAAGAGGAAAGATAGGGGGTGTCTCAGCCGGTCGGCTGACCGGAAGCGGGTCGGCCGGCTGGCTGAGACTTACATAATACCAAACATACGTCAAATTACCAATTTCATAACAGCCACACTCCCGGCCGGTCAGCTGACCGGCAGCCGATCGGCCGGCTGGGACTACACATGCACGAAATCACCATCAACAACCCAATAATCATAAAAAAACATCAACTATCATCAACAATCATCAACAATCATCAACCAACACAAATTCCATAGCTACACATTCAATTCCAACACAAATCCTAACATCAAACTATATTAAGTATGTAATGATTGTCATTAGACATTTGGTAAACATAAAGTAAAGCATTTAAAACACGTATTGATATCGAGTAACCCTTTTGTTACCTTTACGCGTCTTCAATCGTCTTCCAACTCTTCCTCCACGAGGTAGTAATCTTTGTCGGGGTCTTGAAGGTCTCCACCTACAATTAGACAACAAAAGATGAATATAATTCACCTTTGAGAAAGACGGATAAATTGAAAATGAGAAAGACGGTAATTTTATTACCACTAAAGGTAGAAGACAATAAGAGGGGAAGATTATGATGAAAATAAGAGGATTTGAGTGAGTAATGAAGGAGTAGTGATGAACTTGAGCTTGATCAAAAATGGGGTTTAGGGTTTTGGTTACTTGGTGAGGAAGAAGGTGAGTGGAAAAGTGAATGAGGGAGTTAGGGTTATAAGGTGAGTGAGTGGGAAAATATGGTGAAAAAGCCCAAAAGCGGCTTAAGGCGTAACCCTCACGAAATTTGGAGTAGAGTCCGAATATGAACTCGGATTTGCTAAATTAGACATGGGAAACTAAGTTCTAGACTAAATCTAGAATTACGCTAACTAGTATCCGTATAATATTTTTAAAATAAAATAAGGTACATTTGCGGGTGTTACAACCTAGGCTTATGTTTAGACCTTAATGTTTCAGATTGTGTAAGATAAAGTAACTGCTTTTGTATGTTTTTTGGTCTATATAAACCAAAGCAACCCATATAACCAAATCAGTTTATGAATCCAAAAATTTGAGAGTTTACATTATTGTGAGCTTGCTTCTTTGTTCTTGTGAAACCAAAGAAATAAGACAGCCTTGCGAGGTTGCCTTCGAGTGTTTCAAGCTCGTACCTTGCGAGGCGGAGAGTGAGATTCACCCATTTCTATCTTTAATTTCAGTTCTTATCATTACAAAAATACTACAACAAAACAGTATAATTTCGTTGCAAATATAAAACATGTCATTACAGTACTAGAACGAACAGTCCGTTGAACTGTTCAGTCTAAATCGACTAAGTTCTACATCACATGATCACAAAAGGGAGTTATGCAGTAGAAATGTAAAAGAAATATTCTAGAGCCATCTTACAATTATGGACATCCATAATAGTGAGACTTATGGGTATCCACAATAAGTTTTGACAATAAAAACACAATTGTACGCAATAGTCATTGTTTTTGGTGTGATTGTTCAAATGCATTCCCTATCAAGATGTACAGATATACTCGTTATCACATTATTTAAACTCTCTAACAATCTTTTGTATTTCGCTCCTATGTGTATATAATTTGTCGCTATATAATGTGCTTATTCCCACATTATAAAACTTATGTTTAATTATTTTTTATATATTTTTCATGAAGTATCTAATGGTCTAAGTTTTATAAGGCTTCAACTTATATATAAAATATTTATCTGAATTTAATAGCTAGATAGCCATAATCAATCTTTTATATATGATATATACCTATTAAACGAACAATAATTATAATAAAAATGTAGTCTTTTTCTTCCTTTTCACGTCTTTTATAGCACAACCGTATTTAATAGTCTTTTTTTTTGTGATTATTTAAATACACTCGCTGTCACACTATTCATACCCTTTCTAAACCGTGTTTTGTACTTCGCTCTTATAATGTCCTTTAATTTGTACCAATTAGTTTTATAAGGCTTCAACTTACATATAAAATATTTTGAGTTCCGGAAAATTGGACCGGACTAGACTGAAATCGTTAAGATCGTAAAGAGTGGAATATGTGTAACCTGCCTAAATTTTTATAGGATTAAGAGCGATTAGGAACGTAGAGTGTTAACTTTTTTTTTTTTCTCTTAAATTAGTTTAAAGAATGTTATTAAGAAATGCTTATGTCACCATTATCACATTTTAACAAAACACTTTCTTCATTTTTAATTGGTATAAGTGTATAACATCAATCATAACTTTCATAAGATTGACATGAATTAGCGGAAATGACATATTATTAGGATTAATTAATGGCAATAATGCATACTGAGTGTACTTCCTATATTACTCGAATATGAATTATTGATATTATTATTATTATTATTATTATTATTATTATTATTATTATTATTGTTATTATTATGAAGGATGCGCGCACCTTTCATTTATAAAAAAAATAAAAATAAAAGTTTACCTGAAATTATGGGAAGCCGAGATACAATCTAGGCCTCCACCCCCTTAGCAACATCAAAGCTAAGTCTATGAATAGAGTTGTCGTGAGTCTCCAAAGTAGTATTTTTATCCACTACAAACTCAAACTAGTAGTAAGTGTAAGTAGGGGTCGATCCCACAAGAAAGGTGTTTTGTCGATTAAAAGTGTGCAAGAGTAAGTTACCAATTGGGGGGTTTTCATATGTTGATTTTTATAAGTCTACTAAACTAAGATAAAATGAAATAAAAAATAAAGACAAAAAAGATAATTGAAAATGTAAAGCAAATATGAGAATAATTCTTGGACCAAGTAATTTCCACCAACAAGTTATGAATTGATCATTGACTCTTCTAATCTATTTCAATATTGAATACTTTGCTATGAAGTTGTTGACTTCTAATTCCACTTAAAAATGATTATTAGTTACAAGCGTAAATAAATAGTCCTTACAATATCGTCAATTTAGTCAGTCGCTAAATTGTATCGAGATTGTAGATTAAAGCGATGGAATTTAGCAAAGATGAAAGAATGAGGGAAACAAGCGTTGCTTCACTTTGGTTCATACAAATTTAGTCCTTTATAACTCAACGATGATAAAAGCATACGAATTGATGAATTATAATCGCTACAACGGAATAGATAAACAAACCAAAGATTCAGTCATCTAATCTAGCAATGGTTAATTAACTATAACAACTAGTTGATCATTCTAGATGCGTAATTAACAAACCAAAAGTAATGCAAACTAAATTTGATACTCTAATAATAGAATAGAAATAGAATAGAGGTCTTACAATTCAAACTAACTTGTCTTCAAGAACTTGTTCCAAGATGTAGAACCTTAGCTTTCCATACAAAATAACTAAAACAAATTATAAACTACCAAATGTTTATCTATGTATTATGATGCTTAAAAGATGGAAGAAGAGATATCTAAAATAATCAACAATCATGTTCTTATATAGGTCTCAAAAAGACATCTTCATAAAGTTTCATAATGCTTGAACATAATTGTCGAAATAATGGAGAATTAGAGTAACCGTCGGAATCCAATGTTGAGTCGTGCCACGAGGCTAGCCTCTCCACGCGGCTAAGTAGTCTGCCAAAGTTGCCGCGCCACGAGGCAACTTTTTTTTCCTTTGACGCTTCCTCTTCTTCCTTGCTTCCTTTTTTTGACTCATTGTTTTGGACTTTGACTTGTACAAACTTGAAATCCAAT
This sequence comes from Heliosperma pusillum, assembly GCA_022085475.1. NCBI lineage: Eukaryota > Viridiplantae > Streptophyta > Magnoliopsida > Caryophyllales > Caryophyllaceae > Heliosperma > Heliosperma pusillum. Next base: position 21,162 of record JAIUZE010066650.1, on the reverse strand, counting down.
CACTTCTTTAACCCAATAACATCTTCTAAAGAAGACCTCTCCATTCATTAAAATACATTCATCCAAATAACTCATAAAAGCTCACAAGTTCACCACAAAATCAATGTCAAAGACATATGCAATAGAATCCCCAAATATGCTTCTTAGCCTATCATTTAATCATCAAAATAACCTTATTAAGTCCTACTAAACTAAACTAATCATTCTAATAAAAATATAAGCGGCCACCCGAGCCCTTGCATCCTGAGATAGTGAGAATTGCTGGACTCGCTTGAGCAAGGCAACAACATGCGAACCCAGCTCCCCAAGCGAAGAGAAAGAGAAGGAAATGAAACCTTAACCAGCCACCGCGCATAAATCCCTATACTTAGCACACTTACGTTGAGCAGGATCAGCGACAACCTGTCCAAGCACAAAATCGGTCATCCCAGTCTGAGTCAAGGGGGAAGACCATGTCAAATAACCACACACATCACATTCTTTGTCCCAGGAATAAAGCAGCAAATCCGAAGGACGAAGAGATCCGTTATGTTTGTCACCCAAACCGATATTAACCTCCCTACCCATAGAAATACCAGATCTATATCAAATGTCGAATAAGGTGTCACGAACAAGGTTATGTCGATGCTTAAAAGTACCAGTACAAGAAACAGCGTGGTCCCCATAAACATCAATACATCATCAGCAAAAACCCGAGAGCAAGCAGGACAAGGCCTAGATACCGTGAATAACGGAACACTCAGCCGATATCCCAGCACACTACGTTAAGTCCTCCCGTTCATAGTTTGACCCGAACCAGAAATAGGAACCGCACGCAATTAATAAGAGGAGTGGGCACCCTGCTGAGATTTCCACAACAAGAGCCGACGCGGTGTCAAAAAGAAAACAAATTCGGAAGTATTATTATTATTATTTTATAAACTGCAATTTTTATTAAGATCAACAATAAGTTTACAAAAATTCAGTGGGCAGCCGAGATACTATCTGGGCTCCCACTCCCTTAACAACAGCAAATCAAAGTCTAGAAAAAATATATGCCGGCAACTCGAACCCCGGTATCCTGAGACACAGAGAATTTTTGAGTCCGCTCGAGCAAGACAACATCGTCCGTATCCAGCTCCCCCGGCGAAGAGAAAGAGAAGGGTAGAAAACCATAACCCGCAACCATGCACGAATCTTGGTACTTGACATACTTACACCGAGCAACATCAGCAACAACACGACCGGGCACAAAATCAGACATCCCTGATTGAGTCAAGGGAGAAGACCTCGTTAGGTCCACACACACATCTCGGCCCCTGTCCCAGGAATAAAGTAACAAATCCGTCGGACGAAGGGGCTTATTATGCCCATCAACCAAACCGATATCAACTTCCTTACCAGCCAAAATCCCGTATCTGAAGCAGATATCCAAAAGAGTGTCGCGAACGAGGCTAATTTTGTTTACTTTGACTCTTTCTTTGCTTCCTTACTTCCTTACTTTGACTCATTGTTTTGGGCTTTGACTTGTACAAACTTGACATCCAATCACTTCTTTAACCCAATAACATCTTCTAAAGAAGCCCTCTTCATTCATTAAAATACATCCATCCAAATACTCATAAAAGTACACAAGTCCACCACAAAATAAATGTCAAAGACATATGCAATAGAATTCCCAAATATGCTTCTTAACCTATCATTTAATCATCAAAATAACTTTATTAACCCCTACTAAACTAGACTAATCAAACTCCCCCACGCTTAGACATTTACTCGTCCTCGAGTAAAACCCAAGGATAAGTCAAAGAGTTCCCACACCAAGGTCTATATAGCGAAACATGAGTAGCTTGCTCCAACTCTAAACACCACAACTAATCACTACTACTCCAACCATCTCCCAATACTCAACCTCTTCAAATGGGTACATGGTTTCCAAATGCACGCGCAAATCCAAAATAATGACCATGTGACCCAAGTTCCCAACCAAACAACAACTAAGCACAACTACAAATCAAAACACAAAGACACAATGTAGTTTAAATCATCACACTTCACCACCCAACCCCCCTTCTTACTTCAAATGATCTAATCCCGAACCACCCTTCAAACCTCCTTATGTTGCCAACTCCAAGGTAGCTCAAGTAATCAAGTAACTCTCTTTTTTCCTATTCCCTCATTTTGCCTAGATCGCTCGCCCTTGCGGGTTTTCGATTTAGCTTTTATTCCTTACACTACTCTCATGGCACGCATCTCAATTTTTCATTTTACCTGGAGTGCCCTTTTCGAGTTTTCACTCCGTCCTCGGCCATTTACCCAATCTTTCCTAGGCGCCTGCCCTTGCGGGTTTTCACCTAGCCGGGTTCCTTTTGTTTTTTTTTAGAATGCAAATAAAAATATATACAACATGGAATTCCCTCCCCCACGGTTAAACTTCACATTGCTCTCAATCTGAGGAACAACAAAATGTAGGACATGGAAAAGGGAAAGAAAACAAACCAAAGTACCTCAATGACCGGAAAGATCTCCGATACCATCGGTCTTGGAGGCATGATCCTCCTCTCTAGTTTCTCGTGCTTTAGCAAATTCATCCCACTTAGTATTCAAAGACCGAACAAGCTCATGTGTCTCCAAAAGCATATTAGATAGTGCGGCGAGCTTATCATTGGTCCTAACTTGCCTTGCATCCACCTCCTTCCTCCAAGCATAAATTTCTTTCATCCAAAATTGATCATAAGTAGCCACATAAGTAGTAGCAACCGACCGTCTTGACGTAGCATCGTGACCACTACTATCACCATCACCGTCATCCTCCTCATTTTCATGAGTCTTACTATCCCCACTAAGCTCATCGGACCCCTCATCATTCTTTCTATCTTCTCCCTCCATTAGAGGATCAAGACCAGGGTCGGGGCTAACAAAGAAATCCTCTGTCACTTCCCCTTAAGTCAAAGGCTTGTCCTCCGAAAGAGGCATTTTCAAATAAGGATCACTTTTTGGATCCCAACACCAAAAGTAAGTACCCTCTACCACATGAGGCCGTATCAACTTAGATTGGATCAAACAAGGAATATCGAAAAGATAGCTATTCATCAAAGGCACTTCATCATCCCCCACATCTATCTTCAAATGTTTCGTTATCAAAGTCACCAAACCCCCACTACCAATCCTAGTTCCTTTCTTAGTACCCAATCGTAAGCAAGATTTCACAAAAAGAGCAATCCAATCGGGGAAACCCTTACCCTCGAGAGTCATAGCCCATAAATAACCAAATTGAACACGAGGGAGTTTAGTGTGTTCCCCTTTACAAAGGAATGTATTGGCTATCAAATGGTGAGCAAACCTAAGGCAAGCATGGGTGATTTTTGAGCTTATTTCACCTTGTTTCCCTTCTGTATCCAAACATGTCAATTTCTTCCAACATTGAGTTTCCTCCCCTTTACCTAAACCCTTATATTTTACCTTACTAATCTCCTTAGTACCAAAAGCCTTTCTCAACCCCGCATAAGTCAAAGAATGAGGCTTCTCTTTCAAACGGAAGGTGATTTTAGGAGTTTTAGTGGACTCTCCCGAGAATGTTAAGGTGGATAAGAACTCTAAAGTGTATCTCCTATAAGATTGTGCTCCCTTAGTCATGAAATTCTCCAAACCAACGCGTTTCAACAAAGACTTCACCATATCAATCATACCCAATTTTTCTAACGTATCATAACAAAATAATCGGGTCTCCGTCATATGATGTTCATGTAAATCATCCCAAATTTGGCCTTGTTTAATTGTCAAATAATCGGGCTTAGGAATGGGCATTCGTCTAGGAATGATTGTGGTTGTTTTTGAAGTGGTGTGGGTAGTCTTTTGTGTTTTTTGTGGGTGGTTGTGAGTTAGAAGCGGGTGTGGAGGCGCATTTAGTGGTTCTCATCCAGACAATGTTAACAATGCACAACAAAGAACAATTCCAAGTGCTCAACAATAAAGCTCACTTACAACTCCAAATCTCCCTCAACAATGAATAACCTCAACAAATTCAATCACAAGATCAACAATTCACCAACAAAACTCACAAACAATTAAAATCCCTTTAAATTAAAGCTAAAATGAAAATTCAAGCATAAAATTAAAAGGAAGAGACAAAATATGAAATTTGTACTCAAAAGATGACAAATTTGCCTCTTAAAGATGAGAATTGATCGTGTAAACTCCTTATTATTGAAATTTGACCCAAATTCGACTCAAATGATGCCCAACTCAGAAAAAACCGACATCTCTATTGCTAGGGTTTCAATAATTCGAAAATTGCACTAAAACTTGAATGAAAACGATTGAAATGGGTTGTTTGGAGAAGAAAATGAAGATAAGAATGAAGTATGTAGGATTGTTGGAGTAAATTTGTATGAATTAGGATGGAACCATGGGCAATTCGAATAAGCTTTTCTCGTTTTTTTTTTCCTTTTTTTTTTTGTTTTCGGTATGAACTGAAGAAGGGGAAGACAACGTTTTTATTTATTTACCTGTACTATCTGGCCGCGTGGGGCGGCAAAAACCGTGTGGAGAGGCACCTGAAACAAGCAGGTCTGCCGCTGAGGTTGTCCAGTGGCCGCGAGGAGCGGCTAGGTGAGGCTGCGCAGCAGTGATTTCTATTTCGTTCTGCTAGTCGCGGCTGCTAGTTCGCGATTTATTAATGTTCTTCTTTATTTTATTTTTTTTGAATTCTCGTTTTACCTGCAAAACACAAACACAAGCAAATTAGATTAAAGGAAAGTAATCTAATAACAATTAAATATAAACTATCTAAAATTGAAAAAAAAAAAGGCAAATCGGGTTGCCTCTTGTAAAGCGCCTTAGTTAATGTCGTGGCTCGACATGGAAATGAGAAGCTCAATCTTCATAAATTGGGTCGATAAAATTAACTTCCTCGACCACTTCCTTTTGAAACCCGTCATAATATGGTTTGAGACAGTGTCCATTCACTTTGAAAATCTTCTCCGTAGACGGACTACGAATCTCCACCACTCCATGTAGAAATACTTGAGTGACAATAAATGGACCAACCCATCTCGACCTTAGCTTACCCGAAAATAAGCGCAGACGGGAGATGTAAATCAAAACATTTTGACCAACGAAAAATGTCTTCCTAGCAAGCATCTTATCATGACATGCCTTTGTTCGCTCCTTGAAAATTGCCGCATTTTCATACGACTCATTCTTAATCTCATCTAGCTCTTGCAATTGCAACGTCCAGTACACACCAGACTCATCCATTCTCATGTTCAATGTTTTCACCGCCCAAAAAGCTTTGTGCTCAAGCTCGACCAGAAGATGACAAGACTTACAAAAAACCAACCGGTATGGTGACATACTAATCGGAGTTTTATAGGTCGTTCTATAAGCCCATAATGCATCATCTAACCTCAAGCTCCAATCTTTCCGACTCGGATTCATCGTCTTTTCCAAGATTGACTTCACCTCTCTATTGGACACTTCGGCTTGGCCATTTGTTTGAGGATGGTAAGCGGTAGATACCTTGTGAGTGACACAATATTTCTTTAAAAGTGCTTCCACCGTCCCATTGCAAAAGTGTGTGCCTTTATCGCTTATCATTGCTCGTGGAATTCCGAACCTAGAAAAGATGTTAAACCTGAGAAAATCTGCAACAACTTTAGCATCGTTAGTCTAAGTGGGTTTAGCTTCCACCCACTTTGACACATAATCAACGGCAAGAAGTACATATAGAAACCATGAGACATGGGAACCAAACCCATAAAATCTATACCCCATACATAAAAATTTTCACAATAAACCATAGGGGTTTGGGGCATCTCATTACGACGAGAAATGTTACCACTCCGTTGACAATTGTCACAAGTTTTGACAAAACCACGGGCTATTGGATTAGGTGTCCTCCACAATAGTGCGCCACATAATAAATCTCATTAAGGTATATAATTGGGATATTTATTGACTATATATATATGATTAGTCAGTTGATTAACGTAAATCAATAACGGTTGGCTGACTAGAGTTTGACGTTATTGATGTATGACGACGGTGATCAACTGATCCCTTTCGATCACACCTATAGGATGAAACCGAAATAGTAACTAAGTTTTTGTATATGATACAGTTGATTAGTCCATTACATATATTTGATATATACGAGAGTTAATGGTTAGAAACTGAGTTTGGAACTCAAATTCGATTAAGTTTATTTTTCAATTATGCGATAATTGACTAATAAATTTATATCTTATTTTAATATGATTAAATAAGATCTAGTTTAGTAATTAATCGTTAATTTAATAAATTAGTTGAGGTTTACATATATTTTGAGGTATAGGTAATTAGTTAATTATATTTACAAGAAGTTGTAAAATAAATTAACTAAGCATTGTGGGACCCATTATATATTGATATAATGGTAAAATATCACTTAATAGTTTAGTACATATTGTTTATTTGTTTGTGTTATATAGTTGTTATATGATCAAATTAACACTTAATTATACAAGATAATTAAATAGATGATCAATAAGTATTTGTGGGACAAATACCAAAAATCAAAATGAACTATATGTTACCATATGAGCCGACAATTGAGTGTAGTGGGTAGTGATGATGGTTGTTCTTATACATGCTCACAAGTCACCAAGTGGAAGTGACATAACAAGTACACCATAATCATCCCTAACACTACTACACACAACCACTTTGCATGGGACTAACATAAGAAGAAAAACACTCTCTAGTGCTCCTGAGGCCCGGCCATATTGTCCATAAATTGGACAATTGTTGTTGCATGTTAAAAGTTAACTAAAAATAGTTGCATGTTGATTCTGGCCATAAAACTTTGATATGATCTCACATTCATGTTTTAAGTACTGTATGAAAATTTTCGTGACTTATAACAAAGTATTGCATTTTTATTGATTTTTATGCGATAAAAGAAGATTATTATGTTCATAAAATTGAAACGAGTTTTTCTAGATCTAAAGTTTTTTGGTACATTTCATAATCTGATTTATTTGGTTTTGGTGAAATTTTGTTATTTGTTTCACTCTTTTTGGATATTTGTTGGTATTAATGAGATAAAATTGATAAATATAAAGCTATTTGTTCACAAAATTAAATAAATATTTTTGGGCAAATGTTTTTTTTTCATTATTGAGTTCCTGGAAATGTTCCAGAATGTAAAAAATTTTTGATTACAAATTTTTATGATGTTTATATTTTATTTTGGGTTTATATCATAAAAGTTATGATTAAACCGTTATATTTTTAGCAAATAAAATCAAATCGTACTAATTAATGACCAACAAAATTAGTAGGGACTAATTTTGAGTTCTAAAACAGTTTAGATAATTATTTTGAATTTAAATGAGATTTAAATGTTGATTATTGTTTTTAATGGTTAAAAATCAATAAATCCCGTAAAATCGAGCTAGAATGAGCATGAATGTGTTTAGAGCGATTTTGGCATGAATTTTGCAGCAATTTATTTAATTTATGGTTGAATGAATGAATGTCATTTATTTAATAATTTATGCAAATTTTGTACCTAGTATGGCCAAGTTATTTTTAATCGTTATTACCCGTAATGTAAGGGAATAACGGTTTGGTTGTAATTTTTATTGCGATCTCGTATCGCCAGTTTGTAATAATTAATAGTTTCATTTTATAGAACAAATGTATAATAGGAATTTATATATTTGTATATTTGTAATTATTTATTATCAAGACCGGTGACTCTCTCAAGACGGTGACATTTTTGGAAGGCGTTCCAAGTGAAGAGGCAAGGGACCAAAGAGTTGGTTTCCGAATTTTTAATTACCTAGTTAATTTGATTAGCTAGGTGGCCATACTAGAATTTTTTTCGTTGCCTGGTTGCTTATTTTATTATCGCTCATGCGAAAATCGTCACACATGCATTTTATTTTTGCGCTATTGTCAATTCAACGTTATTCACAATTCACCGATTAAGTTCACTTATAGGGAATTAATGACTAAATTGACAAGATCTCTCACATATTTAAAAAATTGAGATTAGCCTTACCAATTAGTAACACCTATGAATCCCGTGTTCATTAGGGATGCCACGCTCGTGGGCCCTTTTTTTTACCTCGGCTAAGTAGGGTGATACGATCACAAGCCAAAATTGGATTGGACTAAACGAGATAAGCGTTATCTTGGCACTAGGAGATGGATTTAGTCGAAATACGTAAACCAAGAGTTCTATGGGTAGAATTAGTCAAGAAATGACTTACCATTTTTTGATAAGGTTAGCATACGATGACTATTTTTATTTAAAGATGGGTCTTGAAATCATTTATATAATTTAGTGAGAGGTCATTATATAAATGCTAAACTTGTGAAAATGTTTTTCAAGAAAATTATCATAATAATGAATGTTTATATATTTCTTTTTGTTGTAGTAACCATATTCGCACAATGACAACATCATCGAACACCGCAACCTTGGGTAAGGACCCATGGTTGAGGTCCGTCATGGACAAATGCGTCCTAAAATATGACGGTAGTAACTTTGCTGAATGAGAATCAACGATCAAAAGCGCCGCGATATCCAATAGCAAGCTTCGCTACTTGATCGAAGCCCCTCCCACCGAACCCGGGTAAAGGTCGACCGCGGCGGTTCGAGCCGAATATGACCTTTATTTGAAGGTTGCCAATGACGTCAAGAATGTCTTGATTTGGTCAATCTCACCCAAACTCAAATTTCAATTGATATCTCTCAATGCATATGGGATATTCACGAAGATAACATCAATGTTTTCGCAAGCGCCTAAAATTCTTCAATATGAGGCGGCCACAAATTTTTTTGAGACAAGCTCCAAAAGGGCCAAAAGGTTGGCCCACATGTGCTCAAAATGGTTGAGCATGCCGACACCTTAGAGCGTCTAGGGTGCAAGATTCCTAAGGAGCTAGTGGTGGGTAGAATCCTTTACTCACTCACACCAAAGTTCACCCACTTTAGGGTGAACTACAACATGAACAACATGGAAAAGAGTTTCCATGAACTCCATGTGACAACCCTCGCGAATGCGGAAATAAAACATAACAAGGATGCGATTTATTTAGCGGAAAATACGGTGTTTCTAAAACTTTTTACATGCTAAGATAAAATACGAGGAATGTCAAATAAATACAAACTAAAATAGAATATACTACAAAGAGACGATGTCTCTCAAAATGTTATCAAATATCAAAGTTGTTTAGCAACTAGCTAATAAACGTCTAGGGGTGATTCGTCAAGACCAACGCCCGCTAGCTCACATCCGAACCCAAAATACAACAAGTAAAATCCATCCAAGCAAGTAACCTGTTCATCCATGAAAAACATGAACGCCACAGTCAGTGGGGAGTAACTCCGGGTTCTCCCAGCCATATCACAAATAACATACTTAAACTGAATTACGAAAGTAGAAGCATGCATATATAAATATACATGTGAAATACGAGAAGGATAAATAGGCAATTCTGTAAGTTTCTTAAACTCGATATTAGACACTTCTAATATCATTTTACAATTAGTTTACTCTTAAACTAAATAAATCTTATGCATGCATAACAAAATAAGACAAAGATAAGAAGAAACATTTTCCTTACATTGAATATAAACAAAATGGGCACAATATTTGGACACCTTCCAAATATTGTTCTTGAGCTTAAATGAGAAGGATGATCTTCCAAGTTTCAAATTAGAAACTCTCCAATTAGTTGCACCCAAGACTACCCTTAATCTCTACAAAATACTACACTAGTATTAAATGTAGTAACCCTTTAAAATGATCTAATAACTCTTAATACTACACTAGTATATTATTAGAGAATATGAACTCCAAGTATTATGTAAACTTCTTAAATTTAGAGAGAGGTTAGAGAGAAGTAGAGATTTTGCATGAATGAATTATATGAGATAGTGTATAGAATAAATAAGAGGAAAAACAAGCCATATTTTGGCTTGTTCAAACCGGTCACATACACACCCCACATGGGTGGGGTGTTGTCATTTTCACATTGTTCTTAACAATGTAAGGTTGAGTGTATGGGTTATTATAGTAATGATTTGTTCTAATTCTCAATTAGAATAAAATTACAAACTAAAATCATACCCATTATCACCACAAAACCGGTGCACCCATATAAAATGAGTGTCCATTTTATTTGTGCAATTTGTCATTTGTCACAAGTGTGACATGTGACATGTAACATGTAATTAGGCTTATAAATGTACATTTAACTAATTTAAATGCAATTTCATAACAAATGAATTAGACTTAACATTTTAAGTCACATTTTATTATTACATGTAAATAAAATGGGTCCTCTCATATTTGGTTAATATAATCTACAACAGTTTGTAATTATAATCGACCAATTTCACTTATCTCAAATGTTTCATAAACATAATGCATTCTTAGTAATATAACAATTAAATTACCAAAATGAATCTTATTTAATCATATTACAATAAGATATAATTCTCACTTTAAAACTGTTCAAATTAAGGGATTAATTAATTTGTATCACTATACAATTAATTAATGTGCATGATTTGGGGATTGTCCTTTAGGCGTGACCTCAAGGGATTAACTGATCACCACCGTCATACGACATTAACGTCAAACTCAATTGAGTCAATCGTTACCGATTTATGTTGACCAGTTGACTATAATATTCATCATCCCTTTTGTATTCTTATTATCGAGATTTAATTATGCCATCGCACTATTGTTGAGGACACTTACTCCAACAATCTCCCACTTGTCCGAGACAAGTGTGCGTCACCAATTCTCTTATCCTATTACGTATCTCCCACTCAATGCAAGGTGTCTTGCAGGTCGTACTTGCATATGATCATATCAAGAGTGATTTCCTCGATCTGGAGAGTAACTGTCTGACCGGAATTATCTACCATAGATACCTTTCGAGCTTGGCCACGCATTTTCAGCTTACTCCTCCTCGAGTGGCCTTGAGATTTAAAAACAACCCTGACAAGGGGTGGACAATTCCTATCGCATTATTCCCTTTGCATAGCCACAGCTCATCATGAGCCAAAAGATGCCCATTTGACCCCAGTTACGAAGGTCGTAGAGCATAAATCAAAGTCACTCTGAAACTGTGCCACCTTAGGCGAATAGTCTTTAGTCAAAAAATTGACTCAAAAGAATACTAGTAGCTCTTGCCACGACCAGGCTACAAGAATTGCCAGAATTCTATAAGCGGTCACTGCCCGACAGATTGTCCTTTACAGTCTGTCTATGTGATCGATTGGTCATCCTTATGACCCTATGACAGTTGAACTTGCCATCAATTGCACCACAATCTAGTCACTTCGAGATGTCACCTCATATAAGTGACTATGGGCCAAAGCTATGTTAATACAGTTCACTTTAATGGGGTTCAAAATTGTCTCTACAACCCATTTGGATTTAACAAAGCACAAGACGAGTTTTCAGAAGCTCAAACGATAAATGTGATTATCATATATGAACAATCAACACAATGTTATTGCTTCATATCATATAATCCAAATTTTATTTCGACCATGACATTTCATGACGATCTTATTAAATGCAATAAAAGCTTGGGTAGTGAATATACCATATATTCTTGTATTCCAACCTTGTTAATTTCTTTTCCTTCCATCCAACGTTATTCCTAATAACATGAATTCATCTATGTACATGTCTAGATCTCTATCTAGTGTTGGGCTCTTTAACTTGAAAGATGCTCCCACTCGTTATCATGATAACTGATAGGTATTTAGGTGAAAGGATCTACCATTAGTTCCTTTTAAACCACCTTATCCTCATCATAATGTACTAGGTCTCTATTTGTAGAATTTATAAGGATTGACTCTTCAATCATTCTTTTAGTTATTCGCTTCTTGTATAACAAAAGTACGCCTAGGATTTCGATAAATCCTTTTATAAGTTTGGAAATTTGGGTTTGTGTAACCTTTACCACATTGTCAAATTTTCTCTACCAAACACAAGAATGTATCCCTAGTTCTCCTCAAGAACTCTATGGATGTTCTTGTAGGCTATCCAATGACACTCATGTGGATTGATTTGTTATAGGCTTGTCATGCTCCCAGCATACAATTCATTTAGGTACGTGTATGTAATGGCATACATGATTGGACTCATGTGATCAACAACTCTTAGGTTCAGTGGATGACTATGACCCTTTCATAGTGATCCCACTTTTATCCACATAAACAACCTATTTAACTTGTTGAAGAGATTAAGGGTCTTATCGATATAAGATACCTTTTAAATGCCAAGCTAAAATCTTCTATTCCACAATAGACTTTGATTTTAGTATACATGTTGTCCACTTTCTTCCAACATTAAAATCCAACCACTCTTTTCCAAAAAGGTAATATGAATATGTCACTCTTAATGAGTGAAATGTCATTCACGTGGAAAACCATTTCTCCCACTGAACTTCATGTCTTTACATGATAACTTAAACTCCCACTTAACTTCATGTCTATACATGACTTTAACTCTCACTGAATTTCATGTCTATACATGACTTTTCGACAATTCGAGTGAAACCCTTTTTCTATCTTATAATAGAAAAGATCATCATAACCTCTAGGTAGATACTTACAATAGGCTTGTGTCATGTACACATCCTATTCCAAATCCCTATTTGGACATGTTGTTTTGATGTGTATCTTGCACACACTTATTATGAGGTATTTCACTGATGATTTGGATCTAAGCATAGTTACGCATTAACTTAGCTTTTGTAGACATCTACATGTCTATCCATGCAACCACAATTGGACAACTCCAAATAAAACATTTTCTTTGCATAGATTGATTTGATTTCATAAGTCTCTCATGTTAGAAAATCAAACTTAAAATTTCTAGGTACTTCCACTTCATAGATCATAATCTTATTATTTCAAGAACATTTTCTTTTGGTTTTCTCACTAGTTCCTAACTAGGTTTTCGTTGTGGCTTATTTTCTCCCACTCTATCTTTAGAAAAATACAACTATTTTCTTTAAAGATAGCCTTATGAGCCACAAACAATTTCTTACTCATACTTGTAAGTGAGGTAGAAGTATCACAACATGACCTTAAGTGATCTACTAAAGACTTCTTTGTAAAGACATCAAATCTTAGCGTCAATATAGACTAGTTCTATAAAAGCTAAAGAGGTGAACTCATATTCATGTCAATTACAATCTTTACAAGTGGTGTGACCAATTGGTTTGGTAGACTCCCTACTTTGAGTTCAATAACTCAATTTTGACTTAGCAATTGATCTTTCAAAGTGAGAATCGAATTCTTAACCTTTTATTATAATGATCCAATCATCATAATACTAATATGATCAATTTGAGTCGATATAATTTATGTTATTTGTGCAAGTATAGTATGATGACAAGTTTTTTAGAACTAAAAAGTTTCAACAAACCGAATGACTTGGGTTGAGAACCAAGTCACAAAATCCAATTACAACCAATGTCAATAAAAGGAATTGAACAAATTTCCATGTCAAACAAGGAAATTATAAAAGTTCTAAAAACAATGCCTCAAAATACATCCTAAAATTTTGACAATTCAAAATGAGACAAAGCTTCCATAGGTCTTCAATCATGGGTAGCTACCTTAGCTTCCCTTGAAGAGCTTTCTTAGGCTTGCTTGTCCTTGCCTTTATCCTTGCTAGGATGCCCTAATTACAATTAAATAGGGTAAGAGTCACAACTTGTATCTATATACCAAAGTTGAGATCATAACATAAACGAAAAGGGATAAATTACCAACTGAAACATCTTTCCAGTTTTGATATCTCCTAGATATTTAGTGCAATTCCTCTTCCAATGCCCTATGTCATTACAATAATGGGCATGGGAGGGCTATTCTCAATAGCTTTACCCTTTCCCTTGAAGGTGGAGGGCTTCTTCCCTTTACTACCACCTTTCTTGAACTTCCCCTTACTATTTTATATCCTTGGAGGTGCTAACATTTAGTCTCATGTCTCTCTCAGCTTGCACAAGCATCTTGTGCAATTCATGAAGAGAGGTTTCTCATGTTATGCATATTGTAGTTTACCCTAAACTTCACATATGCTTTTATTTTCCCAAGGAATGTAAGACTCGGTCAATAACGAGTTGTTCGGGAATGGTCACTCCTTGCAATTTAAGAGTCTCGACATGCTCAATCAATTTGAGTACATGAGGGCTAACCTTTGGTCCTCTTTTAGGTTCATGTTGAATAATGTGGAAGCCGTCTTATATTTTAAGATCCTAGGAGCTTGTGAAAAAACATGGTCACAAGCTTGTCATAGATCTCATAGGCCGTGCTCATCTTATGGCACTCCCTTAAAGATTGGCCTCCAACGAGAAGATCAAAAAGTTTTTGATCGCGGCGGACTCTTTGTGACTAGCCTCATAGGCTCGCCATGCGTGGCGGTTGACCTTTCATTAGGTGCGGTGGGAGAGGCCTTGGCAAGGTAACGAAACCTGTCGTCACCCGCCGCGGCCAAGTGGAGTTGCATATCCCAATTGGTAAAATTAGCGCCATTCATTTCTAACTTGCATCAATCCATGAAGGATCGAAGTTATGAGACATTCGTGAGAATTGGAGCATAGGTGGTGGTGGATGAATTAGCATTTGCCATTGCGAATAAACAATTATGACTACAAATTTAAGACATAAAGGAAATGTCAACATTTATCATTTTAAATACTTGTAAACATTTTAAACAAGTTTAGCATTTAAATAGTGACCTCTACCCAACTATTATAAATGATTCCGAGATCCAAATTCATATCAACTTGGGCACGGTAAGCCGATTCATCCCTCATTAACATAATTCGGTGGATTAACTCTTTAATCGATTCTACATTAGAACTCTCGGTCGATAATATTACATTAATATTGATCTTTAGCCCGGAACACATGCGGCTACGGTCGCGAATACTTCCGTTGAGCTCAATCCAAATTTCGAAATAATAACATTTATTACCCCCACTTACCCAACGTAACAAGTTTAGCACCCCGGTGAGCCGAGCCTACTTCCTTGCGAAATTGGGATTCATGGGTTCTAACATTTGGTAAGGCTTGATCTCAATTATTTATTATGAGAGGTCTTGTCAATTTATAATCTATCATGTTAAAGTGAACTAAATCTATGAATTAACAATTATTTTAATTGACATGGTCGATTACTCGATAAATATGCATGTCATGTTATGGCGATTTGGCAATGCATGCAAACATATTAAATAAAAATGCAAGCATAAAAATAAAACTCCTAGTATGGCCTTTCCTAGAATAGAAAATCAATCTATTACAAGTTCGAAAACCAACTCCTTTGGTCCCTTGAACTTCATAAGCACGCCTCCCTAGGTCACCGTCTCTCTCGGAACTCCTTTCCGAATGGCACCGTCTTTGGGAAACTCCGGTTTTACAATTAGTTACAAAATATATAATAAAATTACAATAATTTCCTATTATACATTTGTAAGATAAAGTAATACAATAAAAGTGATTCGAGATCACATTAAATTACAACCGAATCAATATTCCCTTACATTTCGGGCAATATCGATTAAAACTAAGGCCATACAAGGGAAAAATTACATAATTCCAAATTACATAAACCAAAATATGACATTCATAAATTGAAAATATGACATTCATAAATAAAATGCAGCATTATAATATGTATAAAACATGCTCATGTTAAATGCCAAATCGCTCTATTTAACGGTTTATATCGAATATAACCCGGGTTTACGGAAATGCGTGATAATAACACTTTAAAATCACCAAACAATACTTAAATCATATTTAAGTCCAAGTTAATTATCCCAACTCATTTAGGCTTCAAAAATTAGTCATCACTCAATTTTGACAATAATTCAACTTGTTGTTTTATAATTGCTCATATTAGACTTTTAAAATCATATTTTAATCAAATAAATCCAAATTTAATTACAATAATTTCAAAATTTGAATTTTAAAATTTTGTACATTCTGGAACATTTCCATGACACTCATAATGTCAAAAATCATGGTTAAAAAATTTTGAATCGGTTTTGAGAAAAATGGTTGCGCTTTATCGATTTTATCAAATAAAATACATAAAGCATGCAAAAATTAATCATATTAAATTTTCAACTTTAGATCTGAAATGTGGGACATTTATGAAACCAGGAATATATTTCTCTTAACATGAAAAATATTTTAGCTATATTTTATAAATTAGTCACTATTTATGCCATTTTTACATTAAAAACCCATAAATCATGCAAGACAAATCACATAAGTCTGAAATTTTCCAGTATGACCAGAAAACATGTATGTGACAACATACTAAAATTTCATCATCAGATTCAAATCGGAAGTATATATGCTAAATTAGTCACTATTTATGCTAGTTTTACATTAAAAATTCATAAATCATGCTAGACAAATCACATCAGTCTGAAATTTTCCAGTCTGACAGAAAAACATGCATGTGACAACATATTAAAATTTCATGGTCAGATTCAAAGCGGAAGTATTTTTAGCCATTTGACCTTTATTTATTTCATTTTATCATATAAAAATCATAAATCACACGAAATATGTCCACTTCACACGAAATTTTGTATGCAGTAAGTAAAATGCATGTGTGATATTGTGTAGAAATTTCAAGGTCAGAAGATAAGTCTAACTATTTTTAGCATTTTAAACATCATTTTACTCATTAAAATGTAATAAAAATACTAAAAATCATATTTGAGCACTATAAATTTCCATAAATCATCAAAATGACCTAAAATAATATTAGGACCAGAATATATTGACATGCAAATAACTTTGTGATTTTATCTTATAAAACACAAATTATTAGTTTTCATTAAGTAACCATAACTCGAAAAAACTATAAATCGATTATGCATGCAACAACCTTGGCTCTTGATACCGCTTGTAAGTTTCTTAAACTCGATATTAGACACTTCTAATATCATAATACATTTAGTTTACTCTTAAACTAAATAAATCTTATGCATGCATAACAAAATATAAAGGAAAGAACCATTTCTTACATTGATTATAAAAATATGGGCACAATATTTGAACTCCTTTCAAATATTGTTCTTGAGCTAGTAATATGAGGATGATCTTCCAAGTTTCAAAGTAGAAACTCTCCAATTAGTTGCACCCAAGACTACCCTTAATCTCTACAAAATAATACTACACTAGTATTAAATGTAGTAACCCTTTAAAAAGATCTAATAACTCTTAATACTACACTAGTATATTATTAGAGAATATGAACTCTAAGTATTATGTAAACTTCTTAAGTTTAGTGAGATGTTAGAGAGAAGAAGTGATTTTTGCATGAATGAATTATATGAGGTAGTGTATTGTATAAATAAGAGGAAAAAAAACAAGCCATCCTTGCCTTGTTGAAACCGGTCACCCACACCCCACATGGGTGGGGTGTTGTCACTTCTAATTGTTCTTAACAATGTAAAAAGGTTGAGTGTTGGTAATAGTTTTGGGTATGATTATGTCTAATTCCCAATTAGAATAATACACAAAAATAATCACCCTCTTGGTACACTACCAAAACCGGTTCACCCATGTAAGATGGGTGTCCATTTTATTTTTGCAATTTGTCATTTGTCACAAGTGTGACATGTGACATATAACATGTAATTTTGCTTATAAATGTGCATTTAACCAATTTAAATGCAATTTCATAACAAATGAATTAGACTTAACATTTTAAGTCACATTTTATAATTACATGTAAATAAAATGGGTCCTCCCATATTTGGTTAAAATAATCTACAACAATTTGTAATTATAATTAACCAAATTCACTTATCTCAAATGTTTTATAAACATAATGCATTCTTAGTAATATAACAATTAAATTACCAAAATGAATCTTATTTAATCATATTACAATAAGATATATTTCTCACTCACAATTTAAACTTGGTTCATTTTAAGGGATTAATTAATTTGTATCACTATACAATTAATTAATGTACATGATTAGGGGATTGTCCTTTAGGTGTGATCTCAAGGGATCAACTGATCACCACCGTCATACGACAGTAACGTCAAACTCAATTGAGCCAATCATTACCGATTTATGTTGACCAGTTGACTATAATATTCATCAGCCCTTTGTATTCTTATTATTGAGATTTAATTATGTGATCGCACTATTGTTGAGGACATTTACTCCAACAGTCTCGCCTCGGCTGAAATGCCTTATTGGTTTAATGGATAGGCAACGGGGGGCAGGAATCCATAAATTGAAGTCATAAAAAAGAGAAAGACCTCTTCGCACCCTGAGAGTCCAGGTCATACCAAAAGCGTTAAAAATGGTTCCTGCCTAGCAAACCCAGGACCGGTCGAGTAAGTAACTACCCTCAAGCATTCCCCTAATTTGGATGCTATAACCTTCCCTTTGGGTCTAATGTTAGTTGTTTTCTCTTAATTGATATTCTTCGGTTGCGATTTCTATCCAGCCCCAGCCGCCCGTTAAGAGGTGGATGCTCCCCAATCCTCGCATCTTTCGTTCCAATCTTAACTTAAACAACTCCAATCTTAAACCCACCCAGCCAGCATTCTTACTTATTCTAGTTCCACTCGATTCGATGAGCATCATGGCATAGTTAAAAGGGAACGAGGAGGTGATCCCCTCTCATCTTTCGCATATCTTGCTCATCCGACATGGCATGGGTTTTGAAATATTTCTCAAAGTGAAAAGTCTCGGTTTTATGAGCCAATCACTAATAAAATCGGGTTATGTTGAAAAATCACGGGTTGGGGCAAAAAGAAGACGTGCATGTTTTACAGGGTTGGAAGAAAAATTCACATTTTTTTTTATTTCATTAGGGAAATTGCTTTCTTACCGCTTTTTTGGTATGAACCTTGCTCTTGGAAAGCTTCCTTTGGCTCACCAGCTGCTTCCTTTGCCTCATGCTCCTCAGTTAGAACATTCGCACTCAATGTCGTTTCGCACCTCGATGTTGACTCATCACATCCTGGGGTTTTGACGACGCATGTTCGGCGCATAATGGATCGGCACGCTAGGGGTTTGACGACAACCAAGAAGTACTGGATTCTCTTTCGGCTGAGGCTAATCCTATCCGTCCATTCGGTCCTATCTTTCCGGTCTTCTATCCTTTCAAGTCTTAGAATTAGGTTCAATGCTTTCAATTCGGTTTGCATGTGGCTTTTCGTTTGAGTTTGAGGCTTAAGCTGCTAGAAGTTTTTACTTAAAATAGATTCATTTTCTTGCGGGGATTCGATAACCCAGTATGAAAAAGGTACCATTGTTTCTGGTACAGAAGTTCCTATAAAAATGGGCTCTTTGAGCCAGGGTCAACAATTTCGTTTTGAGCAAGCCAAGCCATTAATTAAAGATGTAAATCCATTGGAAAATAAAAAAGATGCACGTCCCATTTTATCGTAGAAAAACATAACCCGATAGTGGTAATTCTATTAGCTTGGGTCTTTAAAACGGCTGGCGAGCCTCACTACGCACCTCTTTCAGCAGCTGGCGAGCTTCACCACGCGCCCTTTCCCCTACGAGAGTTCACCTGAAGACAGAGACATGCCGATTCTTAGCGGCTGGCGAGCCTCACTACGCGCCCAATGGTTTTTTTTTTTTTTTTTTTTTTTTTTGGGGAAAGGTAAGTTATATAACTCCTTATTATGGCTGGCGACATTTCGTACGTAGTCTAATGGACTTTAAAAGTGTAACACCCGCAAATGTACCCTATGTTTATAGTAAAAATATTTTACGGATACTTTTCAGCGAAATTTAGTTTTAGTTTAGAATTAAATTTCCCGTGTCTAATTTAGAATTTCCGAGTTCGTATTTGGACTTTACGCGAGATTCCGAGTAAGTTACGTCTTAAGATGTTTTTGGGCTTTTTCCCATATTTTCCCACTTACTCCTTCATATACTCCCTCAAACCCCAAACTCCCTCACAACTCACTTCTTCTTCCTCATCTAGTAACCACCCAAAACCTAATCCCCAATCTTACTCAAACTTCTAATCGACACTACGCCTTACATCTTGCTCAAATTCACTAAGGTTCGTCTTATTCCTTCCCTCTCATCGTCCTCTATCCGATTGGTAATAAAATTACCGTCTTTCTCATTTTTCGATTTATCCGTCTTTATCAAAGGTGAATTATATTCATCTTTTGTAGTCTTTGTTTAGGTGGAGACCTTCAAGATCCCGATAAGGATTACTATCTAGTGGAGGAAGGCTTAGAAATCGTTTAAAGACGCATAAAGGTAACGGTGAAGGGTTACTCGATATTATTTACGTGTTTTACGTGTTTTTTATGTTAGGAATCGTATTTAGAAATTGATTAGTAAGCTTAGAAATTGTGTTGATGATGATACTTGTTGTTTGTTGTGAATTGATATGAGAATTGATGATTTATGATAATAGTTTATGATGGTTGAGTTTAGAACAAAATGGAGATGTCTTGACCAAAGTCACGGTCGTGAAATTCATGTCACGAGCGTGAAATGAGAGGCTGACCAAATTCCCTTGCGTAAGAGACATTTCACGAGCGTGAAATGTAAGTCACGGTCGTGAAACACATGTCACGAGCGTGACATACAAGTCAAGGTCGTGACGACTGCAGTTTCACTGCACTGACTCCTTTTCGTAAAATGATCATATCTCCTTCGTTACTTGCTTGTTTTGGGCTTGTGACCTACCTTTGGAACCGTAAGAGGATAAGATATCACCTCCTTTTGGAATTTCTGCATTTGCATTTCTAGAACTCTAGTTATGACCGTTTGAAGTGGACCCTTGTTTTAGTTAGTTTCCAAACTTGTTGTTTTGAGATAAGATCTATGTTTCCTATTTATTATGCTTCTTAAACATGGTCTAATGCTTATGTATCATGTATTGATTCATGTTTATCATAGTTACATTTATATAATGCCCTATTATCATGCTTGGTGACGGTTTTTCATATATCCCACTTTGAGTCGTTTTTTACAAATGTTACGGTTTGAGCACTATTTTGTTATGTGCTTTGTACTCTCATTCCCTTGGCTACCTCCACGTTCGTAAGGCTGGAATGTCGGAACGGGGATGTATCCTTAATGCTTAATTGCATATGTTAGTGGGCATACGACGACGTTGTTGGGAGGCGAA